>LBNU01030844.1:62926-92766 GCA_014162995.1 Artemisia annua | reverse complement strand
TATATATATATTACTACGCACTAAGACGATGAAAGCAATAAACGGAAGTTCCGTTACACACCTTCACACCATTCACCATCGCCATGAGACATTGAGACGAGTTATTCTAATGAATTACTTTTGAAACTTACGTACCACACAACAAGCAAGAAATACACAAGCACATGGTAACACTTAACGTAAAAACCTTTTCAAAAGAGTTGAACACTTAACACATGAACGTTGTACTAAGACATACCCTACTTACCTAGGTCGCGTGTCGGAGCGTTTGCACTATTTACTTATTGACTAGCGGATTGCTATCCTTTATGGTGAGTTTATAGCCCCATTTTCTTCTAAGTACTGTTTTATAAACCTTGGGGTGAGAAACATACAAAACTGTTTTCATGGACCGAAAACTGAACTTGTTTTTATACACTAGTATGCGGAAACCTAAGTTTGCTTGAATCTCATTTGCCCATTATCAACACCGTCAATTCCTGCTGGGAAATGCGTATGATATAAATAGATCTATTGAGGGTGACTCCTCCGTTCGGTTGGCCGTACTGTGGTCAAGGCGAACGTATACCATGACGACCTTTCGCCGAGTGACTGGGGATTATCACTCGCGGGCACTTATATTTTATTTAATGCCTTTGGCATTCTTGTCTAGTTCGGTGGTTGAGCTTAGTGTTGCATACGGGTTTAGTGTATACTTGCTGATTATTGCTATGGTCCATATGTGCTATTTAATTTAAACCTATAGACTCACCAGCGTTAGCTGACTTATTGCATGTTTTTCAGGTGCTTAAAGTATGATTATGTTGATGGCAGTGCATGGCGAGGTCATAAGAATCTTAAGTGTTTTTACACAAGCGTTACTCTGAAAACAATGGGACAGTCGTGTAACTGGGCCTTATTTTATAAAACTTGAACTTATGCATTATATTTGACTTAAAAATTATGTAATATAATTTAACGGATTTCTACTCCGTTCTCTTTATCTTGTGTTGTGATTCCTAATTCGTAGCACCCCAAATGCTTGTATGCTTCCGCGAATCTATATTTTTGGGGGTGTTACAATTTTTATCGGGAATATTATTTTGAGCACGTTGGTGTTATTCCCGAATCATGAATCTTTCGTTTACTAGTCTAAATGAGCCCCGAGTCTCATTTCACGAAAGATATCATAAGTTACATATGTGGCCCCTGCATTTAGGTTTCCACCACTGCCCTTCACTTTGGAATAATTACGGAATGGTCCTTGTGAATTACTAAACCTAATCACCCACTATATAAAGCTCACTTATATCATTTTAGGGTTAACTATTTCCCCTTCTCTCTCTCTAAAACCATCCGACACCACCTCCTTTCTCTCTCTATGTTTCCGGCAACAAAAACCGGTAAAACACCACCACCACCGCGAGTGGTAACACACCTCCACCACTATTGTGATCTCCACACCATTTCCATCACTTTGGTGTAACTCACGCGCGATAAAACCCCTCGAACACCCATCCCCATTCGTGTCCAGTCACGAATTCACCACCACACCTCACTCCTTTCATTATTTCTGGATTCACGAAGTATTTAACCAATCTTTTCGAGGGTTTATTGCTACGGTTTAGTGTGAAGGTCACGAATAGGATTTATTTTGGAAGTTTATTCGTGTTTTTCTCGTGGTCTCGGATTGAGTCGTTTTTTGGTTCGAGTTGTACTCGAGAGGATGCCATCACCGTCTCTCTCATCTTCTTGGGTTTGCTGAAAGCTCAACACCCATTTTATTCTATTTATCTTCTTAGTTAGATTGTTCGGATTTAAAACAAGTGTTATAGTCTTTCGTGGATCTAAAATGGATAATAAATGGATTAAAGGAATGATTTAACATGTTTTAGAAATAGTTTCGTGTGGTAAGAAATGGAATGGGTGTTCGTTTGATGCAGTTGGTATACGGGTCGAGTAAAACCCACCTAGGTCTGGTCATACCCGTTTTAATATTGGATTTGATATTTTTTTTATAACCGATTATGTCATAGTCCTTGTTGATTTGGTTGTTTGTTGGTCTCGGTTCACAGAAAAATGCCCGAGAAGGGTGCGTTGGATTAGTAGTCGAGTCAAAGAGAGTGCTGTAAGGGTTGTTTGACTTGAATTGTGTTACAAACAAAAATGGTAAAATCAGTTAGGGTGTTTGTTTGTTATGGATTAGTGAAATGGTCACAAGAGTGAATTGCTATTGACAAGGGTGAGTTTAATTGTTTAAATTTGGTATAATTGGGGTCAAACTGTTACCGCTAAATGTGTATGGTTATAGTGTCAAAATATTTAGTGTATACTAGTAATGGTTTTGGCAAGAATATAGTTTACTTGTGACAATTGACGGGTAATTTTATTTAAACTTGGTAATAATTTTAGTTATTAATATATACTTGACCACCAAAGTTTATTATTTTGACTCTTGATACAATGGTTATTTTCAGGGATTGATAAATGAGATTGGACTTGAATAACACTTGATGGATTAAATACTCAGATTATGACTTATATTGACATTATTGAATGATTATTGGATTTATCAAATTAACATAACACTTGATGGATTAAATACTCAGAATATGACTTATATTGACATTATTGAATAATTATTGGATTTATCAAATTAACATTTATTGGACATTGGACGTTGGACAACACAGACTTATTGGACTTGAAACGAATACAATACATTAAACTCATAACGAAGCAATGAGTTGGATGGCTTCGGCTTTAACTTCTGGGTTGTTGTTGATCATGAACTCTATCTCTTCTTCACTTGGTTGATAAGACAGAGCTGGATCATTCACCATTTCTTTATTCTTAAGTCTTTGAGACTCCATAAAACTTGCCACATCATCTTCAGCTTTCTTTCTTGCAAGTTCTTCTTCATGTGCTTTTCTTGCAACCTCTTCATCAAGGGCTAACTGAGCTGCAACCATTGGCTTTATCTTCTTTTGCTGTAATGCAGCTTCTTCTGGAGTCATTGGGGCTTTGCCTTTCTCCTTTCTCTTCTTTTCATACTCTGTTTCTTGGTGAATTACACTATCAGTACCTTATTGAGTTTGTACTGGTAGTGTTGTTGAGGCAGTACCTTGTTGAACTTGTTGAACCTGACTTGTTGCAGTATCAGTTCCTTCCTTGTGTGCATCCAGGTCCAAAATCTCTGTATCTTCTTGATGGATTTCTTCAGTATCAACTTGTTGTTGAATTTCTTAAGTTGATTGTTGCTGACCTTGATCTTCACCAAAATCCATATCTGCACCATCTTCTTCTTCTTCTTCAAAATTTAGTCTCCTCCCCTCAGTCTCAGCATTGGTTTTCCTCTCCTGTTTGGGAGAATCACCATCATCATCATCATCAGTGTCATCCCCCTCTGAGCTTGATGTGGATTCTACAATTTGAGCCCTTCTTTTGCTCTTCAGTTGCTGTATCTCCTCTTACAGCTTACCAATTTCAGTAAGGAGAGCTTAGTTGTCTTTGGCATGTTGTCTTTTGGTCTTAGCCAAATCCTCCTCCAACTTAGCAACCTGTTGAGACAATTTGGTACAAAGTTCCTTCAATTCCTTATAGTTAGCACTGCTCTCAAAACTTCCAATTGTGTTACCAGTTGTGAGAGGTGCATCATGGAGCATAGGCTCAGTGTCTTCTCCAGCTGGGCTAGAAAAGACTCCACCACTTGTACCCAAACCATGAGGTTGAGGCATATTGAATGTTTCCATAGAGGAAGATACATTTCTGTGTCTTCTCCTATATGTTTGTGTAACTTGGGGAATGTGTGTTGTTGTTGGAACAACTATGGGTATGTTTTGAGGATCAGTTGG
The DNA here is from genome assembly GCA_014162995.1 of Artemisia annua. Taxonomy (NCBI): domain Eukaryota; kingdom Viridiplantae; phylum Streptophyta; class Magnoliopsida; order Asterales; family Asteraceae; genus Artemisia; species Artemisia annua. The sequence continues at coordinate 88,933 of LBNU01030844.1, read as the reverse complement.
GCTTACTGACCCATCACCCTGTACCTGTGACAAAAATGAAAGCATTTGTGGTGTCAATGGCTTTTCTTCCCCTGTCCATCCCTTTGTTTTCATGGACATATTTTGAAACACTTTTTGTTGCAGACAAGGAGTGGGTAAAATTCTTTTGTGAGGAAGCAAAAGACTTTGTTTTATTCTTAGAAAAAGTTGGAGAAACCTTGGATACATCAAAAATTTATGCTCAGAGTCCACATTTTTCACCATGCTTTCAAAAATCATTTTAGAAAAATTAAATTTTTCATGTTTTGAAAAACACACAAGAGCAAACAGCAATACTACTACAGAATTGCTCCCATGACGATCTTTTGGGGCCTAAACAATGTAAGAGTGTATGTATCAAGAATCTCCAGTTTGGTGCAAAAGAACCTTTGTCAAAAGTTAATACCCTAAAATAGCAGATAAAATGTCTTTGCCAACCATATCTATTGTACCATCTCAGTCATCCAATCGAAGATTTCTTCTTATGGATTTCTCGGTTACATAGAATGTTTCACTGTCAACTACTGCACGGATGGCAGGGATTGGTTTATCCTCATCATCATCAGATAAGGCTTTAGTAGTAAGCCAAAACTGGTTGAGTTGTGAGGAATGGAGTGTAGGACTTACAGTGAGTGCATAGGAGATGTAGGAATGTTTCAGATAGTCGATTATCTCCCAGAACTTGGGTCCATCCTTCTCCTCTGTTTTTACCAAATAAGCAACTTCGTTGTATTGATCAGCAAACTTGAGAACAGCCATTTTAATGATGATTGTGAATGAAAGCAAGAATGTTTGTGAGTGAATTGAATGAAATTATAGCCAATAGAGAGTATGAGTTGGAACTGTTAGGGTTTTGAGATTTTAACGCAAGAGAGAATTATCAATTAAGAAAGTAGTTATCTTTGGTAAAAAGATAATGTAAATATATAAAACATAATTTCTTAAATATTCAACCCTATAATTATGGAAACAAAACGGCTTTTACCAACGGCTATAATTAAAAAATATGTTACTGACACAACAGTTGTAACGGCTAGATCATCAGGACAAACTTAGCACTATCAGTACTAACTTTGAACTATCAGTACTAACTTTTACAAAAATTTGCATGAGCAGTAGGAACATAAAATAGATTGAAAGATCACTGCTTCAACATAGTTTTTAGCAAACTAACAGCTATCAACAGATTTGATTAGTCTTTACCATTAGCCGTTTGCTATGGACTAGCCAACTCTTCACTATGAGATATGGTGAGTTGATAACCATATAGTTTTTGGTAAACTATCAACCATAAATGGATTTGTTAAGTCTTTACCAAGAGCCGTTTGCTTTGGACTAGTTGGTTCTTATGTGTGTTAGACATGGTGAACCAATAACCATTTGTTGTGTGCATTGCAACACACTTTTCCATTCCAAAGCACACCATATCCAATGCAAGTAAAGTCATCTTTTCTTGCCTGCAATTGTTAGTCTAAAACCAAAGAAAATATACACAAAGCATTTTCTATTTAAACAATTTAGAACTAGACTAAGATTGCCTTATGACAAAAGCAACTAAGCTTTTGGAGCCCAAGCCATTAATGACTTGATCCTTCCTTTTTCATCAATGAAAGTATGTTTCTTTAAAATCATAGATGCTTTGTCACCTTGAATTGGTCTCCAAACCCATTGTGTTGTGGCTTTCATGCCATTTCCCATATTTCCCTTAACAGCTTTCTTTTGCCTATTAGTAGAAACTTTTGGCTTACCAGTAGTAACTTTTGGCTTACCAGTTTCAACTTTAGGTACCCATTTTTTTACTATACTTAGCTGTTTTATTGAAATAGGACTTGTTAACTGTTTGAGCTTGCTTATGATTTGAAAATTTTGGCTTTGCACTTGAAAAAGTTGGTCTTGGGTACACAGTGTTGTTTTGTCTAGCAGGACTAAAATGTCTTATGCCAGAGTTCAACACAACTGATCTTGGTATCATTTTAACATTAGAGTGAGTCTGATCTATAACATATTTGTTCACTCTAGGTTGTTTGTTCCCAAATACCCTTGTATCCCTTGAAGTTACCTTTTTCCATGGGTTGTTGTCACAATATGCAGCAAAGTGGTCAAAACTACCACATACAAAACAAGTTTTATTTTGCATAACAAAATCACTACCTAGCTGTTGAGATTTCATATAATTTCAATTTCTTTGGTTACATCTAGGTTGTGACCTGTACATCTCTGCATATCTAACATTATTCCTAACTGGTTTTGCTTTTTCTTGATTGACCACCTTAGGAACCTCATGTATTTCTACCTTAACCTTAGGCCTAGTTGCAGGAACAAACTTGATAGTGTTTAGGCAACTCTTCAACCTTAGGTTCACTGGTGCTTTCTTGTGCCTTAGGACCATAACCTGGAAATTCAATGTCCTTAAATTCCTCTAAACCAGTATGAGCTAAGTCAATACCTGGTGGCAAAAACATACCTCTATGGGGAGGTGCAACAGCTTTGTATCCTAGGCCGGATTTAGCTTTATTAACTAATTGAGCTTCAATTATCTTTTGGACACCTTTTGATGTGTACTCAAGAGTATCTACACTCAACTGAATGTTTTCATTTTTCTCTTTTAATTTTGCTAAATCTTCCTTAATGATACCAATTATAACATCCTTCTTTTCTAAGTCTCTTCTAAGTCCAGCTATATCATCAGTGAGAATAGCCTCATTTTATCTATAGAAAGCAAGTTGTTCTTCTACTACACCTAAACCTCTTTTATGATTTTGCAAGTTCTAGTAGGTATCATTAAATTCTACTCTCTGACTATCATATTTAACTTTAAGTTCTTCTAATTCTTTTAAAGCAAAGCAAGATTTAGAACAACCATTAACATATACCTCAGAGTCAGAGAAGGCCACCAGTGCAACTTCATGAGTAGCTTCTTCAGTTTCCATAAAGCTCCAATCAAAAGCAGCTCCATCAATAGCCAACATTGCCTTGGAAGAAGGCTCTTGCACTGTTGCTTCCTTATGATTACTCTTCTTGTAACCATCTCTTTGTTGTTGCCTTGGACCTTTGCATTTCCTGGCAAAATGTCCTCTCTTGCCACAGTTGTAGCATTCTGCTTTGGACTTATCATATCCAGCCACATCACCTGAGTTAAGAGTAATTTTCTTTCCAGTTCTTTGAAAATACCTCTTAGCTCTTATGCTTATTAAAGCTAATTGCGACTTTAGATCCATTGCTTCTAGATCATCATCATTGATCTGAAGCAAGTCATCATTGTAGATATTGGCATCATCAGCTTTTCTAGCAACAAAGGCATATGTAGTTTCATCACTTAAGCCAGCAAAGCTAAGTTGTGAACCAGTTGTACTAAATTTTGTGCTTGCGGGACTAACTTTAGGGTTAGCTGTACAAACATAAATGAGATCATCTTCATCATCTGAGTTGCAATCTTTTGTAGATGATAAGAATGCCATGTTTCCTACTGATGTGCTTGAGCTTCCTGACTTCTTCACCTTTAGCTCAGCAATCTTGAGGTTGTTGTAGAGATCATTGAGTGTCATCTTCTCCAATTTTGGTTTATGTAGATAAACAACCACATAAGTTTGCCATTCAGAAGATAAACCATTTAGAAACTTTACATTGAGTTCCTCCTGAGGCATGGCAACCTTTAACCCAGCCAATTAGGTAACAATCTTCTGTAATTTACTAAAGACATGATCAAGAGATTCATTGCTTGTAGCAGTGAAATTCTCATAATTTTGTCTTAGTAAGGTCTTCTTTGTCTTTTTGGTGGCTTCATCCCACTAAATCTTTAAACAATGGCTTCAAAGAGTTCCTTAGCAGTTGCATAACTACTAAAGTTGAAAACTTGATCATTGGGCATAGCCATAAGCAAGAGATGCTTAACTTTGAGATCATTCCTCCTTTTAGATCTTTCATCAGTGGTTACAGGCACAGTGTTGAGCTTTGTAGACTTTGTTCCATCAGTATTGGTGGCTTCAAAAGTGTATTCTTTCCATGAATCACCATTCTGGATAATATCCCATAGTGCATAATCTTGCACCATGAAGTATTGCTCAATTCTGAGCCTCCAGAGATCATACTTATTCTGCTTGAGTATGGGTAGCTTTGTTGTAGTAGAGGATGATTGAGTGGTCTCCATGTCCATCTTCTTGTAAGTAAAACAAGAACTTTATCTTCTAGATTTTCTAATTCAAAGTATCAGAACCTGGCTCTGATACCACTTGTGAGGATCTGTTTAACACCTTACTTAGTGTTGGTGATACTTTGCTTGTATGTTAACTAGCAAGCGGAATTCACCAATTAACACTTAGAAGATTAGATGCGTGTAAATGTAATAGCAAACAATGAACACAGAATAACCAAACTTGCTTCAATATTATTGATATATTACGAGTGATCAAGTATATCACTAGGGTTATAACCTTGAAGCTTATACGTATGAAAATTGTGTGTTAGGATCACTAAACCCTAATCTAGGATCTCCTTTTATAGGCACAAGGAGTCCTTTACAAGTAATGGATAATCTAAACTAATAGGATATACATAAGATCTTTTCTATACTTATCCTATTACACGTTTATCCTATTCTGCACAAGAGCAGTACAAACTTCCTAACACTATCAGGACTATTAAGAGTAATTTTCTTTCCAGTTCTTTGAAAATACCTATTAGCTCTTATGCTTATTAAAGCTAATTGCCACTTTAGATCCATTGCTTCTAGATCATCATCATTGATCTGAAGCAAGTCATCATTGTAAATATTAGCATCATCAGCTTTTCTAGCAACAAAGGCATATGTAGTTTCATCACTTAAGCCAGCATAGCTAAGTTGTGAACCAATTGTACTAAATTTTGTGCTTGCAGGACTAACTTTAGGGTTAGCGGTACAAACATAAGTGAGATCATCTTCATCATCTGAGTTTCAATCTTTTGTAGATGATAAGAATGCCATGTTTCCTACTGCTGTGCTTGAGCTTCCTGACTTCTTTACCTTTAGCTCAGCAATCTTGAGGTTGTTGTAGAGATCATTGAGTGTCATCTTCTCCAATTCTGGTTTATGTAGATAAACAACCACATAAGTTTGCCATTCAGAAGATAAACTATTTAGAAACTTCACATTGAGTTCCTCCTGAGGTCATGGCAACCTTTAACCCAGCCAATTAGGTCACAATCTTCTGTAATTTACTAAAGACATTATCAAGAGATTCATTGCTTGTAGCAGTGAAATTCTCATAATTTTGTCTTAGTAAGGTCTTTTGTGTCTTTTTGGTGGCTTCATCCCACTAAATCTTTAAACAATGGCTTCAAAGAGTTCCTTAGCAGTTGCATAACTACTAAAGTTGAAAACTTGATCATTGGGCATAGCCATAAGCAAGAGATGCTTAACTTTGAGATCATTCCTCCTTTTAGCTCTTTCATCAGTGGTTACAGGCACAGTGTTGAGCTTTGTAGGCTTTGTTCCATCAGTATTGGTGGCTTCAAAAGTGTATTCTTTCCATGAATCACCATTCTGGATAATATCCCATAGTGCATAATCTTGCACCATGAAGTATTGCTCAATTCTGAGCCTCCAAAGATCATACTCATTCTGCTTGAGTATGGGTAGCTTTGTTGTAGTAGAGGATGATTGAGTGGTCTCCATGTCCATCTTCTTGTAAGTAAAACAAGAACTTTATCTTCTGGATTTTCTAATTCAAAGTATCAGAACCTGGCTCTGATACCACTTGTGTGGATCTGTTTAACACCTTACTTAGTGTTGGTGATACTTTGCTTGTATGTTAACTAGAAAGCGGAATTCACCAATTAACACTTAGAAGATTAGATGCGTGTAAATGTAATAGCAAACAATGAACACAGAATAACCAAACTCACTTCAATATTATTGATATAATACGAGTGATCAAGTATATCACTAAGGTTACAACCTTAAAGCTTATACGTATGAAAATTGTGTGTTAGGATCACTAAACCCTAATCTAGGATCTCGTTTTATAGGCACAAGGAGTCCTTTACAAGTAATGGATTATCTAAACTAATAGGATATACATAAGATCTTTTCTATACTTATCCTATTACACGTTTATCCTATTCTGCACAAGAGCAGTACAAACTTCCTAACACTATCAGGATTAACTGACTTAGTACTGTCAGTGTAAATCTTCATCAGTTGGAACTTCTCTTCACTTCTGTTTGTATTGATGCAGATAATTCCCAACACTATATAAGAGAATGTCGGTTCAGAGTAACATTGCCTTTTTACTTGAAATAACATCGACTATTAAAAAGTGCAATTTTATTCTTCAATAAACTTCAAAGGAGAGTCGCTGACAGGGAATCAGATACCCTATGTAAGTTTGATCATAAAATCAAGTTCTACTTAGTTTATGAATTGAAAGAGTAAAACCTCATTGTCATTGAACTAGTATTATCCAAAATACATTGTAATTCTTTGATTTTTCATCAATAAAGATTTACATGTTTGAAAAGTTAATTCATTGCTTCTTTGTGTTAACTACTAATTGTTTTAAAGACATTTATTAGGACAAAAAGATAAGCACATGCCTAATAAGCTAGTCTGAATCTTACTTTCAGCTCTTCCCGATTTTCCTACTTAGAGTTTCAATGCATGTTTCACGTATATAGGTAAGTACTCGAGCTTATCTTCTTTGTAAGCTTCCACATTCTTGTTATGAGGTTTAGGTTGTAATCAGAATTAAGTCTTCAGAGTCACAGAGACGTTTGTCAGATCTCAGTGACTCTGGTGTTACTTTTAGCTCCTTGTAACTTCACTCCCTGACTCCGCATCAAGTTATGAGGTTGACTTCTTCAGTTGGTTTTTGACTTCCCTGAAGCCATTCAAACGTTTTGAGCTTTATACAACACTCACTGATTTCTTTATCAGTGAGTCATTTTCTAAATAATAATAAGAGAGTCATGTTCTCTCATAACTCTTAGTGAGTCGATCACTTCTGATAACTATCAGGTTCACTTTAATAGTTATAAAGTGACATACTCTATAATCGTTATCAGAGACTTAATGCTCATTGACCTTCAAAAGGTGAATTAGGTTATTTTATGTTAAAATACTTGTGGAAGACAATTGAGTTGATTTATCATATACTTACTACAAAATTTGAAGCAACGGTCCCAAAGAAAAAAAACATCCTTCTACATACACGGTAGAAACTACACACATCTCTGGTTTTAGGTAGTGGTCAATCTTACGTTATCACGTGTAACATACTGTAGATTCTTTTCGTCCTTATAAGTAGAAGAGAGAGAGAGAGAGAGAGAGAGAGAGAGAGAGTGAGTGAGAATGATACAACTCACACCTTCCTTGAACATTATTCATTATCAAGATAAAAGGGACATAGTATTTTATGTCTGGATCTTTTGAGTGTTGTGGTTCTTGTACGTTAATAGACTTTCAACCTTTGTTCATAAAAATTGATCGTCTTTCAATCCACTTTTCAGCAACAAAGCCCCACCAAAATAATTTCCAATAAACACAAACCCTTTTCATCACCCTATATATAAATACAATACACTTTAATCATCGTTCACTCTATTCCAAGTTAGTCAACGTCGTCTAAGTCAATATCAAGTTCATTTACATATGAACAAATGGCATTAGCTAGACACAATAATATACCCACAAGATCAAGTTAGTACATGGGGCTACGATTATTTGTTTCAAGAAAATAAACCATTTTGCGGGTTTTTGGAAAGTAACAACATTTATCAAAATCATGAACAAGTTTCTAGTGCCCTTGCAAATAATTTTGATTACTGCTCATCTTCTTCGGTAACCGTGGCTAACACTACGGTTGCTACTGGTAGACGAAAACGGAGGCGGACCAAGAGTGGGAAAAATAAAGAAGAATTAGAGATCTTGCTGTGATTCGATCATTGATGCCATCTTATATGTTCAAAGGGTAAACCTATTTTCTTTTTACAGATTTCATCATCATCTTTTTAATTCAGTCTCTAACGAGGTAATATTATTAATTTATTGGATTTCTTAACAACAACACCATGGGTGTTGTTTAAGCTTACCATTATTAACAATATTTCCAAATATAAACCCACTTAATATTTAATATATATATATATATATATCTTTTTAAAACTCATTTACCTTAGTTATACGTGTTGAATTCATATATTTATAAAAATGATGAGTTTATATTTGGAAACATTATTATTTAAAGCATGCTTAACAACACCCATGAAGTTGTTGTTAATAAATCCTCTAATTTATTTTCAAGATAATGTGTCAAGTTCCCTTTTTTGATCGGTAACTATTAAACTCATCTCAAAACTGTATTAAATAAGCATTTACTATAAAAGTACTATTTCCGTCCTAAAGTAAAAGTATAGTTTGACCTTTTGAAGTACTTTTAACCTTAAATATTTTATTTTGTACGATATAATACTTTATTCAAAATATATAAATGAATTGCATTTTAAATATATTTTCATTTTAAAAAAATTCTGTTGTGCCTACATTTATTTTTTTATGTTATATGGAACAAAATGTTACATCACACAAACTTTTGAAATTAATTATCATAATGTTGATGTTACGTTGAAATCCACAGCAGACAAAGTCACATCACTGGTTTTTTTTTTTTTTTTTTTTTTTTTTTTTTTTTTTTTTTTTTTTTTTTTTTTTTTTTTTTTTTTTTTTTTTAACGGCGAATTTTATAAAGAAGAGAAAAAGCTAGCAAGAAGCTAGATACAAGAAACCTAACTGTTAGGATCTATACAAGCAACTATAGGATCTTTAATCCAATCATTCTAGTTAGTAGACAATTTTGTGCTTCTACCACCAATCCAATTGTAGGCTGAGGATAGTTGTGAATTTACTACATATTGTTTTAACATAAAACTGCAGAATATGTTTAAATATATGAAGACAGATTTAGCCGTATAAGGTTTACGTGACTAGTTTTAGTAAATTGTTTAAGCAAATAAATATTGGGATCTCTTGTTAATCGTCTATCAATTCTATGATATTAACTAATGAATTTGATTATCATAAGAATATATACTATACCCTTATCACAAAAAAATTCATATTATTAAGAAACATGTAATTATTATTGTTTTAATTTTTGCAGTAGCAACAAAAAGAAAATGAAAAGAAAGAGTTTACCCTTTTCACAATTAGTTAATGTTTTCATCTAGTTTTTTAAATAATAATTTTGATTAACCATAATATGATAAATTAAACGAATCTAATTACTATTTTTACCAATAGACAATTGTATTATGACATACAAATCAGCATTTTGTTTTGTTTGGCTCCTCTCTTCAGAGGCCTTTAACAATATTAGCTTTTCAAAAAAACAATAAAAAAATAAAAAAAGAAGTATGTATCAGGACATTCAGAAATGCTAAGATAAACAATAATATTAGAATAGTGGAAGCAAATTACAATTGATATATGTTATGAGGATGTTACCATTATATCAGAATTGGAAACATTGGACAATGATATACGTTGAGGTAGAAAAAATAGTTTTCGTGTCAAATAATAATATTTTAGACATATACTCAGTTTAAAATATTAAATTATTTTCTTTATCAAATAAAACGTTCTGATGCTTATGATAGGTTTGCATGTGAGTCTACTGTGTTTAACGAAGAAGTGTTCACATAATCTTAGCACTAGTTTTAAAAGTTAAATAAAATACTTGGTTGACAAAATATGAAAGCTATGTGAAAATAATTATATTAAAAAATTATGGATTAACTTCAGGGGGATCAAGCATCAATAACTGAGGGAGCCATAAATTTTGTGAAGGAGCTAGAACAAACAATTACAAACCCTAGAGGTACAAAAGCGAGCCATGAATCAAAAACCAAACATCAACAATGAAACTCCACCACCACTACCATTTGGTGACTTCTTCACATTTCAACAATACTGTTGGGAGAACTGCGAATTTTATAAAGAAGAGAAAAAAACTAGAAAGAAGCTAGATACAAGGAACCTAACTGTTAGGATCTATACAAGCAACTATAGGATCTTTAATCCAATCATTCCGGTTAGTAGACAATTTTGTGCTTCTACCACCAATCCAATTGTAGACTGAGGATAGTTGTGAATTTACTACATATTATTTAACATAAAACTGCATAATATGTTTAAATATATGAAGACAGATTTAGCCGTATAAGGTTTACGCACTACAACAAATTGGTCATTTGTACACATTTTTTTCTTCACACTTTATACACTGTGAACTTTAATTTTCCGGATATTCACACTTATAAGTGTATAAAAATTATTCGCACTTAAAAGTGTGATAAACATCAAGCGTCGCAAAAACTTCACACTTTAAGGGGCCGTTTGGTTTTGGGTTTTTGATGGCTTTTGGATTTGAAAAGAAAAAACTGTTGTCTGGTTGAACTTTTGTCCACTTAGATTTGGATTTGTAGCTCAAATATAAAGGTTTTTGAAAAGTAGGGGAGGATGGCAGGATTTCTGAAATTCTGTGGGCCCATGTTGTCCTCTTCCTTTCTTTATCCACTACAATATTGTAAAATAATATATTTTAATATTAAATCATAACATTTAATATATTATATATAATTAAATATTATTTTCTCTCTCTTCCCTTAAATTCAAATCCTAATCCTAATCTACAACTTATATTCAAATTCAAATCCCAATCTAAACCCATCTACAAACCAAACGGCCCCTAAGATGTGAGAAAAAAAGCTCACACTTAAGTGCGTGAAGTAATTTAGGTATAATGTCTTCACACTTTCAAGTATGAATAAATATAAGAACACTTCGCACTTTTAAATGTGAAGTAAGTGTAATTTCTTTTCACGCTATAAAATGTGAACAAATACAGTTTCATAAAGTTAGTTGGAATAACTTCACACACTTCAAAAGTGTGAGGTTTTATTTATGTACAAAAATTACAAACAAAATAAATAAATAAATAAATACTCTGTAATTCATTACTCCCCCTTTTCATAAATATCTCAAACAATAAAATGAAACCCTAGCAGACGATCGTTGGCATCGCACCGCCACCCAGGGGCGGACCTAGCTTATAGCACGGGTATGCACGTGCATACCCTAAAATTCGACGGGTAGTGTAAAAAACATAGGGTGCATACCCTTCGAGGACCATTCGAGCAAAAGTGCATACCCTATTTTGAAATCCTAGTTCCGCCACTGCCGCCACCGTCATCACCGTCAAGATCACCATCGCGACGTCGAGATATCCGTCGTCATGCCTTCATCGCCGTCGTCACACCGTCACCCTCACAAGATCATCATTGCATAACCATCATCACCGTCAAGATCACCGCCATCGTCTCCGTTTCAGAGACGTCTATAAGGTTAATTTCTGATTTACCATCATCAATCATCTCTGTTCGATTCAGTTTGTAAGTGTTGAATATCACTTGTGAAATCTATGGCTTATATGTTGATTGAGTACTAATTTTAGGGTTTGAAAATCTAATTATTTTATTGAATTGTAGATATGGCGCCGTTGTATGAAAGCTTAGGCGCGAGTGGCGTATTGGAGATTGATCAGAAGGTGCTTGATGATATGCGGGGTAAGATTGTTGATGAGCTGAACAAGCTTGATGAGAAGTGAGAAATTTTGATTTCAACCTAATTGTTTGTGTTATGTCTTGAAATTACGGAGTTAATTATTAGCACGGTGTAGTGTAATAAACTAATAATTCTACTTTCCTGCCCCGCTTTTATTTTCGGACGCGGAACAGTTATACAGGTCGATGCAAATTGTTAAATTTTGCCTTAGTTTTGTAGTTTATGCATGTCTTCTTTAGACGAATTAGTTACTTCAAAATTTGGGCGGTGATGATATAGGTTGAAATGAATTGTCTTAAGCTTAGGCACTCGATTCTTGATTTAAGTTTGCTTATTTAGGAAGAGTAAGCCAATTGAAGTGTTTTGATATGCTTATAAGGCTACTAGAGTCGGGGAGGGGGTAGATAAGCTCGTTTTTTGTATTTTTAATTGTAAGTTGATCAATACATGAGCTGCTTCTATAAAGTCAGAAAGTAAAAGGGAGATACTTGCTGGCTCCATTACCTATTGCATTGGTTATAACGTTGATTAGTTAGGAAGTAGATTTGATAGGTTATAGGATGGATGGAAGTTAAGTGTAGGTGAAAGGTTTGTTTAGAGATTCTAGTTTAATGGCTTACAATCGGCTATTGGTTGCATGGGGAGTATTCTTACTAGGAATGTAAACATCTTTTGATAATCTATACAAGTTCATCTTTTCAGGAATTTTTTTTTTTTTTTTTTTTTTTTTTTTTTTTTTTTTTTTTTTTTTTTTTTTTTTTTTTTTTTTTTTTTTTTTTTTTTTTTTTTTGCTATTGGAGATGCTATGGAAACAAAATCGAAAGGAACAAGCTTCAGCGATAATATTAAACGTGAAATTGGCTGCTTTATATAACAACCTATCCTAGTTAATCAAGCATTCCACATTAGCATCATTCATACTGCCTTTGGGGAATGTAGTTTAGTTTTGACTCTGGCCTGAGATATGCTTGTACAGAAGAGGATGCACAGAAACATAGAATATTATTGGGTGGCTGATTGTGTATGTAGGTTCATTGTTTACGTGATAAAATAAGTACTCAAATTAATACTTATTTTATTTATGGCTGATTGTGTATTTTTCGCAATGAGCTTTTAGGAGCGTTTAGTATTTACTAGCATTTAGCATTTAGAGTTAAAAATGTTACGAAATTTGATAGCATTTAGCATTTAGCGTTTAGTGATTGGAATATTATTTTACAAAATTTGGATTATGTGTCTCTGTAGTTTTAAAAGTTTGTTTTTGTAGTGTGTTTTCAAATAATTACACGTAGAATGTAGTTAGTGGAAGGCAATTCTAATGTTAGTATTTAAGAACGTTGATGCTGGTTTTACTGTTTTCCTATAGAGATTTGCTGGTTTTAGTGTTTTGTTGTTGTGGAATAAGCTTTAGGTGACATTTTCTGTTGTTGTGCAGATTAGGTTTAGTGCTCCTCAAGGTTGTGGGAAGACTACACTGGTCTTCGCTCTAGACTATCTTTTCCAAACTTCATGGAGGTAATGTACAGAGTAATGATGTAATACGTACTTTTGTAATGATGTGTGGTTAATTCATAATAGTAGTAGACTATCCGATAATTAGTTAAATGATGTTATTGACCCAATCAAAGGGAGTGTTTGGCATAAGCATTTTTTTTGGATAAATGATGTTATTAAAGGGAGTGTTTGGCATAAGCATTTTTTTGGATAAATGATGTTATTGACCCAAAAATTTAACTTGAAACAGCCTTGAATCACTAATAGTAGTTGTTAGGAACAAACAATTTTCATTTTCAAGTAGTTTTTAAGGTCTTTGATTAGTTTCTCAAAAGTTTTTAGTTATAACCATTTTGTTAATTAGTTAAGTGAGATTATAGATTAGGCCTATTCTAATTGTTAGTTTTGCCCAAAATAGGTTCAATATAGGGTAATATAGTAGTGCAATATCTGGTCCTAAGCTTTCTTTGGTTAGAACTCCAATTTCCACCCATTTTTGCAAAACTGTGACAGTAACAAAACTGCCCAAATCAGTTTTAATTTTGATTTTTAATTTCTTATTTACAAAACCAAATGATCTGAGAATTGGCATGAAAGTAATTTGGTAGGTGATTTAGTTGATGTATATTTTTGAGAATTTTTATATCTGCTTTTTCCCAGCTTTTTACTAGCTTCAACTAGGCCCTTTAAACTGTCAGGCCTGCATATCCATCAAATTGTATAGTAATATACGCTAAAGCACTCAAGTGATCAGTATTTAGCTTTGCAATTTAGAAGCCAATATTTCCCCTTAAATAAGTAAATGAATTGTTGGCAGTGGTTATTTGATTGATCCTGTAAATCATATCTGATCGTGAGGCTCACTTGGAGAGACTCCAAGACCATTTTTAGGAGTAGGTCAAGGTCCAAAGTATAGATACCGAATTACTTCATTAATTAATTTTTAAATGCATATACTCCAGACCTCCAGTTTAAGAGAAAGTAGCATCAGTTAAATGATGTCACTGATATTAGTTAGAAGTTGAAAGTAAATTATATTTTGATTCAATCCGAAATAAGAAAACATGCAATCCTTTAAGTTTGAGAATTGTATATTCAGATGAATGATATTTACAGTAAAAGATTATGTAACGCACCCACTTTATAATATAACAATTTACTGTTATATTTTGATTCAATTCGCATATACATCTTTTACTGCTATAGTTTGATTCAGTTCGCATATACATCTGATATATTACAAGCTAGACTATCTGATTGCTTTCAGCAGTCGTAGTATTGTTGCCAATATTTCCCCTGAAATCATTATGTGAAATACTGACGAGGATTCCGTGTAACCTGTTTTAACCTTTATTTGTTCTGTTGTTAAACAGAGCTGGTGTCAATATGTTATACTAGATGTTAAAGCTGTACCCACTTCTTACTTTCAGTTTCATTACGGAATTTACATTATGCTAAACCTGCTTTGACCCATTACACAACCTGCACATTGTTGTTACCGTTTAGATATGAAAGCACATGTATAGGATAGGGTCAAAAACAATTCCCATTAATGTAACCAATTTTGTTAAAGCTACCACTTTCACTTTATTTGATCATCTCATTGATGATGTATTTGTTTTTCCTCTTCTCAGGCTAGAAGGAGCCATCAGTTTCCAGGGTCACATCCAGTTTCTCTAGAGACAGGTCTGGTGTCATAACTTTTTCATTCATAATTTGGTATCGGATAATTCTATCTTTGAAAACCTACTAATTAGTATTTAGGAGTTGTTTAGATCAACTTATTTTATAAGGCCGCTTATGTATTTATTGGTAGAAATAAGTTAATAAGCTTCTCCCCTGGAATGCAGATTCCGAACTGAGCCACGGGTCTTGTACCAGATCATGGTGTTTTATCTTTATACAGATTCAGAACTTGAGCCACGAGTCTTCCTTCAGAAAATATTGTTTTGTTGTTCCAGAATTTGCAACTTGTTTTAGAATTTGTAACTTGTTCCAGGAAATACATACTTGATGTACCAGATCATGGTGTTTATAAATTTACCTTATGTGTGTTTGAAATTGTATATATGTTTTATTTAATATTTGACTTTTTAATTTCCAGAAATTATTAAAATTTGTTTCCAGAAATATTTATTTATTTGTTAAAAATATACATCTAAATTTCTTCACTTTAAAGTGTGAAGTTTTTATAAATTTTTACATTTAAAAATGTGAAATTATTTGCTACACGAATATGGTTCACACACAAGCTAAGTGTGAACTTTTCAATTCCACACACTTTATAGTGTGAAAATATGCTTTAATAAATGTGAAAAATTGCCTATTTTGTTGTAGTGACGTGACTAGTTTTAGTAAATTGTTTAAGCAAATAAATATTGGGATCTCTTGTTAATCGTCTATCAATTCTATGATATTAACTAATGAATTCGATTATCATAAGAATATATACTATACCCTTATCACAAAAAAAATTATTAAGAAACATGTAATTATTATTGTTTTAATTTTTGCAGTAGCAACAAAAAGAAAATGAAAAGAAAGAGTTTACCCTTTTCACAATTAGTTAATGTTTTCATCTAGTTTTTTGGATAATAATTTTGATTAACCATAATATGATAAATTAAACAAATCTAATTACTATTTTTACCAATAGACAATTGTATTATGACATACAAATCAGCATTTTGTTTTGTTTGGCTCCTCTCTTCAGAGGCCTTTAACAATATTAGCTTTTCAAAAAAAAAAAAAAAAAAAAAAAAAATGTATTTATCAGGACATTCAGAAATGCTAAGATAAACAATAATATTAGAATAGTGGAAGCAAATTACAATTGATATAAAAAACAAGAAAACGCTTTTAAATTACTGTATTCTATATGTTATGAGGATGTTACCTTATATCAGAATTGGAAACATTGGACAATGATATACGTTGAGGTAGAAAAAATAGTTTTCGTGACAAATAATAATATTTTAGACATATACTCAGTTTAAAATATTAAATTATTTTCTTTTATAACGGGTAAAAGCTATAAAATACCATCGTACTTTCCAAACTGTACCAAGTTGAACCATGTACTTTTTTATTGCTTACTTGACCAACGAACTTTCAAATTTTTATTCAACTTGAACCATATCTTATTTATTAAAAAAAATAAAAAGAAATTACACGTGGATAATTAGAAAAGATATGGTTCAAGTCGAATAAAAATTTGAAAGTTCGTTGGTCAAGTAAGCAATAAAAAAGTACATGGTTCAACTTGATACATTTTAGAAAGTACGATGGTATTTTATAGCTTTTACCCTTTCTTTATCAAATAAACCGTTCTGATGCTTATGATAGGTTTGCATGTGAGTCTACTGTGTTTAACGAAGAAGTGTTCACATAATCTTAGCACTAGTTTTAAAAGTTAAATAAAATACTTGGTTGACAAAATATGAAAGCTACGTGAAAATAATTATATTAAAAAATTATGGATTAACTTCAGGAGGATCAAGCATCAATAACTGAGGGAGCCATAAATTTTGTGAAGGAGCTAGAACAACAATTACAAACCCTAGAGGTACAAAAGCGAGCCATGAATCAAAAACCAAACATCAACAATGAAACTCCACCACCACTACCATTTGGTGACTTCTTCACATTTCCACAATACTCCACTCAATCGACCAACGAACTTGCTTGCCGTTCAGCCATCATGGCTAGCAACCGGCCACCGGCTATGGCTGAGATCGAAGTAACAATGGTGGAGAATAATGCAAATCTCAAAATACTTTCAAAGAAGCGGCATAGGCAGCTCTTGAAAATGGTGGCAGGGTTACAGTGTTTGTGGCTCACTATTTTGTACCTAAATGTTACCACCGTTGATCAATTGGTACTCTATAGTCTTAGTGTGAAGGTTAGTTTTTACGTTTCACATCTATATCTTAACGCGCTCTCTCTCTTTCACATTTTTTTAATTAATTACCATCTTCGTCCCAACTTAATAGTCCACGTTTTCATTTTTCGGGTATACCAATTTAATTGTTTACTACTAAATATAAATATTGAAGTTTGATCTAGTTTATAATATTACCCTTGATTGAAATTATGATTAAAAAACTTTAAAGAATAATTAATTAATATGGCAAGGATAAACTAATCTACACGAAATATGAGAGAGAACAATAATAATTATGTTTTTTTTTTAAATACTAATAACAAGAGCAGAAATTGAATAAAACGGAGCTACAAATTTGAAAGAGAAATTTGCAACCTATGTCAATGAATCATTTTGTTGAAATGTCAGTTGGCCAAGTCTATATTTTTATTTTACGTTGTCAGGAAATATTTGTTTACTTTCATATTTTAACCAATGTGAAAACCGCTTTAGTGTGATAATAGTTGATCGGTGAAAATTGAATCTCGTGAGAATTTCGTAATATGTGTCCAATTTGGAAGTGGACCTATGATTTGGTACTTTGACAACGCATTATTATTGTTCACATATGCATTGAAAAGCATTGAGATAGAAACGTTTCAAGATTTTATTCCTAGATCCTTAACAAGTTACTTCCAACTCTAAGACAAAAATATATATATTGATAATCGATTAAGTATATTCATTCTATTCGACTTTCGATGTACCCTAGTTTTGTGATTAGCTTAACATGATCTCTTATTATGTTTTCAATTGCTTGATTTTGTTATTTAGCTAAATATTTATGTTTTTTTTTGCTTGGTACGTAGCTTGAGGATGGATGCCAACTGAGTACAGTCGATGATATTGCTGATGCGGTTAACTGCATGTTGGGAAGAATTAATGAAGAGGCTGTTCAACCTAAATTAGATGTGATCCTATTGTCTTTATAATAAATCCAGGTTTTGTTATAATATATACAATCTCTCTCTCTCTATATATATTTTTCATATTGTTTCCTGACTTTGACATATTGTGTGGTGTGTCTATAACTTTCTTTTTTTTTCGGTGGGGCATTCATCTATAAAACTAGCAAATAGAACTCATAACTTTTTTAAATTAATAAGCAACTTTTATGAGAATAAAACGATCGATAGAAACATTTTTTATCCAACCAAATTCTTTAACTCATTAACTGTTACACTGGTGTGGTCCCATCTATCTTCGCTTAAAAACAAGATGTACGGCAGTAAACGGACTATCTCGAGTGGATTATGGACACTTCAAGAAGTGGGCCTTCAGCGACGAGATTTAGAGACGCCGCCGAGTCGTCACTAAACGACAAAGAACCGAGTTTTGTTTGAGTCGTAGCCAATGTTCTGAAAGGCTCAAGGCGCACTAAGGTGCAAAGGGGGTCAAAGAGCCTCGAGTCGATGCGCAAACAAAGGCGCGGGATTCATAAATATGAAGCGCACTATACATTTAGGTTTTTTTATAACATATGTGACAACTTATGCAACTTAAATAACACAAAAATATCAATATTCAATGCATAATGCCACTTAATAGTTATTACATCTAACAAAGCTTACATTTAAACCCAAAATATCAAGCAAACAACATATCAGAATCCATGAACTACGCTAAATCCCTGAATATACATTACAATATATGAGTTTATGATTTATAAAATTTAACAAATTACCATCTATCTCTATCAACTATCAACAGCAAAAAATCTATAGTTGTTTGGTAACACTTAACACTAAAGAAACAACATTTGTATCTCTTAATAAGCTACTATTCTTAGACATTAGATTACAAAAAATATATATTTCTTTGTTGATTGTGTGTTCTAGTTATGTTCTAAAATATTATGGTTATTAGATACTTTATAACTTAAACTCTTAAAGGGCCCAATGTATATAACATGTAAGCCCAAAATGTATCTTACTATTAAGAAAAAAAAAAGCCAAAACCCCGTTACATCTTCTAGTCGCAAAAGCGCAAAAATCCCCAAGGTGCTAAGATTTTTACGGGATTCATGCATGTCGTGAGCCTCGATCTGAAAAAATCTCAAAGGCTAGAGCCTCGTGCGATTTAGGGAGTAAGGCGTGCTTTTTAAAACATTGGTCGTAGCTAATAGGACTTCTTTTTTTCTTTTTTTTCTTTTTTTTTAATTTGCACAAAATAGTTAAATCAAATGTATTGAATTAAAAATATTTAACTAAATTATATACTGAAAATATCTACTTATTTAAAGGAATTCAAAACTTTTAAAAATGAGAAAACAACAGTTACAACGATATTTTCGTATTTGACTAGCGTAATTTAAGATGTTTTTTTAAAAGCGCAATTGATATGCATTTAAGTTTTTTAAGTTAATTTAGTTTATGAATTTATGACATTTTACATGACTTGATCATATGAATAATCTCGAATGTGATACATATTTGCTTAGTAACATCGATACTTTCATATCTGACATGTGTAATTCAAAGTTATTGTTCGGGTTTTATGCTATTAATATATATTACTTAAATGCGATAATTTCACTCGATTGAATATGAAAACAGTTGGTTCACATGAGTCATAAGGTGCGTATTGAGGGTAAGGATGGTCACTTGTTTGGTTTCCCACATTCGTTAATGATCCCAGAATGTGACCGAAGTCACGAGTTGGGGTAACACACATGAGGTTACTAGTATGTGTAAGTATTGTATGTGTGAATGATATAATTCATTGTGGGTTTCCAACTCGATTCCAATGCCTGGCATGATCATACCATTTATCAATTCTAGCAAGCCTACCAAGATGCACCTCAAACAACCTATTAATCTCGTAAGGCTCATACAAACCAAGAACTACTGCAAACTCTGGCAAAGTATAAGCGTGCTCTTTACCACACAATCTAAACAAAAATACATACCTCTTTCATGATGTTGTTCTAATTCACCTACCGTTCAAAATACATAGTAGAGAAGAACTCTAAGCACCATTCCACGTAAACATTCTCGTGAAACTAAAAGCTTTCCCCCAAGAGTAGTCTTTGAATGTATCTCTATCTTCGTGCATGTAGTAAGTTCTCATCATCTCCTTCAACGCTTCCTCACACTTGTACTTAACGAACAAATTCCAATCAACCAAACGAGGGATTCCAATTTCCCTTTGTTGCAACTTAGACAACCGCTCGCTATAGGCATTTTTTCATCCGTTGACAACTTACGCCACTTGAGATTTTCATTAGTAACATGTGCTAAGTCAAACTTGACTCTTCCTCTAGTCGCTCTTCGATGATATTTGGTAACAAGCTGGTTTGGTGGTACTTGTGATGCATAGACCCGTGGAATCCACATGATATTAGAGGGTTTTAGATTAACGGTTACAAACATCAGTTAGAAGAGGGTAATGTTGTGACGCTTCAGCGTTACAGTCTAGGCGAGATACAACCAAAATTTCATATTGTGAGAGAGGCCTACACCTAAGTTCTTATCTAATACAATTGTGGAAAAGTGTGTGGACTTTACCGGATCTATCCATGGTTTTGACTTTCGTCCTTTTAAAACCATAACTAATCTCACAGTTAAGGAGGATGGACAGTTTCTTATGTACTATGTACTGATGTGTGTTACGCTAATCATTTTTTCATATGGTCCATTCATTTTTTAAATGATTTATAACATTTGCTACTTTTGTTTTTTCATGTACAGATGTGATAGGCTAGGTTGTAGCTTGTGAGTATCTGGATTGCTTTGATAAGAATGGAAAATCAGGGAAGAAGAAACCAGTTACACTTCTTGATGCAGAGTAAGTGAATAGTATAGATTATTCATTTTGATACAGATGTTCATTCAATGTATAACCTTTTTAGCACTTTCGTATTCATTACAGGGGCAATGAAATTAGATGCACTTTATGGGGAACATTTGCTCAACAATTTCAGACTTTCTGAATAAATGTGATGATCATGGCAAGATAATTGCAGTTCTTCATCTGGGAATGATGAAGATGTGGGATGGTTAGTTTATCTTTGCCATGATCATCACATTTATTCAGAAAGTCTGAAATTGTTGAGCCAATGTTCCCCATAAAGTGCATCTAATTTCAATACCCCTGTAATGAATATGAAAGTGGTAAAAAACTTATACATTGAATGAACATTTATATCAAACTGAATAATTTATACTATTCACTTACTCTGCACCAAGAAGTGTAACTGGTTTCTTCTTCCCCGAATTTCCATTCTTATCAAAGCAATCTAGATCATCATAAGCTACAGCATGGTCTATCACATCTGTACATGAAAAAAAAAGTAGCAAATGTTATAAATCATTTAAAAAATGCATGGAACATATGAAAAAGCGATGAGTATAACACACCTTAGTACATACCAAACTATATGTCCTCCTCAACTGTGAGATCAGTTATGGTTTTAAAAGGACGAAAGTCAAAACCATGGATAGATCCAGTAAATTCTACACTTTTCCACAATTGTATTAGATAAGAAGCTTAGGCGTAGGCCTTTTTTGACAATACGATATTTTGGTTGTATCTCGCCTAGACTGTAATGCTGAAGCATCACAGCAATACCCTCTTCTAACTGATGTTTGTAACCGTTAACCAAGACCATCCAAATTGTAGCTTGAATCCATGGGATCGCCTGCATTGGACTGTCTCCGGATTTCGCGATTTCAAGAGTTGGCCTTAAAGACTTCTATAATTTATTTTGATGAATTCAATACTTTCATGCTATGATATATCTATGGTTTCTACAGAAAAATGTTGCAAGTTCATCACAAGTTCCACCAAACCTACTTGTTACCAAATATCATCAAAGAGCGACTAGAGGAAGAGTCGAGTTTGACTTAACACCTGTTACTAATGAAAATATCAAGTGGTGTAAGTTTTTAGCGGATGAAAAAAATGCCTATAGTGAGCGGTTGTCTAAGTTGCAACAAAGGGAAATTGGAATCCCTCATTTGGTTGATTGGAATTTGTTCGTAGAGTACAAGTGTGAGGAAGCGTTGAAGGAGATGATGAGAACCTCCTACATGCACGAAGATGGAGGTACATTCGAAGAATACTCTTGGGAGAAAGCTTTTAGTGTTCACGAGAATGTTTACGAGGAATGGAGCTTAGAGTTCTTCTATACTATGTATTTTGAAAAGAAGGTGAATTGGAACAACATCATGATAGAGGTATGTGTTTGGTTTAGATTGTGTTGTAAAGAGCATGCTTAGACTTTGACGGAGTTTGCAGTAGTTCTTGGTTTGTATAAGCCTTACGAGATTCATCAAAGGTTTTTTTAGGTGCATTTTGGTAGGCTTGCTAGGATTGAGAAAGTGTATGATTATGCCGAGTATTGGAATCGAGGTTGAAACCCACATGTGGAAGAACATATTCATCCCAAATTAGGGACCCAATGTTGAAAGTGTTGCATAAGTTGTTAGTTTAGGGAGCTTTGTATAAGACGGTAGTAGGGACAAGTGTAAAAAGCCCGATCTTTAGTGATGAGTTTGTAAGAGGAGATGAGGGATGGTAATGTAGCTTGGATACTATCCGATTACTTTTCAAGGAGAGCTCTGGAAATTAAGAAAGAGAGTGATATCTGTGGATGTCATTATGTGACAAGGATAGCAAAGCATTTGGGGTACTACAAAGCGGTGGAGATATCTAAGTGTTTGGAGCCGACCATTAGTGAAATTTGGGATCAAAAAGGTTTTGGTAAGGCATTCGATAAGAAGCGAAAGAAATTGATGCCAGTTGAGCTAAAAGTGGCACCACCTCCAATGGGGAATGTACCAAGGAATGTTCAGAGTTGTTTTGACTCTGGATGAGGTGATTGGAATGCACAATTAAATGATATTGAGCGTAGGGATGTTTGGAGAGACTCGATGCTTATGAGGAATCACTACATCAATGACTATTCGATGCCGATCCTCCAACATTTGACACGAGGTGCCAAATACACCATGCCTCCCTAAAACCCACCAAATGTTGCACCTTATCCCTTTCCTTAAACTCCTTACCCCGACATAGGTAGTACACCTTTTACTGGTCCTACACATGGAACTCACGGTAGTGATCTTATGGTTTTTAGTTCGGGTTATGAGGTAGAAGGCTCGTCAGCTACAAGAACATGGAGGAAATACATGATGACAATGAAAGCGAAGGAACCGAAGATGCTGAGGATATGGATGACGATGATGCATGATTGTGATGATCATGATTTCAAAAAAACTTTAATGTGTATCGAATAATATATCTCTTCTATCTCTTTAACTAATTCTTGTAGGATGTTAACGTATTTGAACTTAGTTTATCTACTGTCTATGTTCGGTAGATTTGTTTGTTTCGTATATTTTTGCAGCATTTGCAGGGTTGATATGCAAACAACGTGTGTGTTCGTTTGATCTAGGAGTTGACACAACTCAGGTGCATGCTTGAAAACAACAAACGGTGAATGCATATTTTACCCAGGGTAGTACCTCTTTGATTAAAATTTCTCATTTCCTTTACTTTGAAGTTCATTTTTATTTCATCGACGACAATGCAAAACTTAAGTATCTGGGAGGGAAGAAAATAAGAAAAATGGTTTCATTTTCATTTTTTCTAGTAGTTTTCAAAAAAATTAGTGTAGATTTTTCCCTCTTTTGTTAGCCCTAGTTGATCTAGTTGTTTTCACATGTAACGTTAAATAAATTTAAACAATTTGATCATTTCAATGGTAAAATAAGTCCATTTGAAAATTTTTAGACATAACCGGATTAGGAGAGCAAATCCACTCTACATCGATGACATTTGCTAGTACATTTTATAGACCTTTCCACAAGATAGTGAGAATTTTAGCCTATTTCGTATATATCATACATATCTTATGCTCAATATTTTGCTATGAGTGTGCCAGTGATTTTGTCGATTCTAGAACTTGTACTTGTTATGCATTACGAGTATCGCAGTAAGATCACTTTTGGGTGATAAAAGTATATTCAGGTGATAAGAGGCAACTTATGATTGAAACCAAATGGCCAACCTTTTACATCTGAAAATTTTAGCTAACCACATCATTTAGTTAACCACTTATATAGACCCATTTGTAAGCATTCATTTTTAACGCTACATGCATTCATTGTTAACGCTACATATCGTTAGTTACACCCGCTTAGCCAATCATTTATTTTGTTTACATTCAGAAAAATACAAAAATATTGAACACTTTATACCGTAGCCTAACCCTAGTCAAGTCTATTGTTGCTAGTTGCTTGGTGGTATTGGTGCGTTTTTGATGATTACTTGGTGACTACACTTTGTATTGTGTATGTGTTATTTCACCAAGTACGGACATTGCTACTCTTATTTGTATTTTTGTAGCGTATGATTATCCAAAGTGTGGGGATGACGAAAGAAGGAGATGTTAAATAAAAGAAAAAAAATTGTGAGTAAGTCATCACAACTATAAGGTGACAAATATAGCCAATGTGCTATAGTATTATGAAGATGAAGGAAGATGAAGTATGTGAGGCATATCGATTAGCCATGTGCAATATTCAAAATATTTATTGGAGAAGAGATTGTTGGGTATGTAATCATTTCATGGTATGAATTGTTGGCATTAGCATGTGGACTTGATTATGTTATTTTTCATTCGTAGACCCCATCCCACGCCAAACTCTTAACTTATTTTTAACCCTCAGTGTAACACCCCGACCCAACATGGGTCCGAAGCGTCACATTATGGTGACATATCAAAGCATACAAAGCATACAACGCAAGCGGAAGACTTATAAACATAAAGTTACAGAGGAAATCTTAAAGGATACAAAAGAAATACCAACTCTATACAAGAATGAGAATACAAAGATAAATGAAATCTAATCGAATCCAAGTACAAGTCTAATCCAGAAGTAATGGGCTTCTAATCATCGGGCAGTCCACTAACGCTCCTATGCACTCTTCACCCAAACCCAGCTTCCAACCTAAAACCTGCCGCAGGAAAAGGAAATGCGGCTGAGCTACGAAAGCTCAGTGAACAGATATATATGTACAACGAATAATCAAAACATAAATAAATATAAGAAAATGAATCAAAAGCTCCTGCTGAAAAGGAATGTCATCTGTCAAATGCATAAGCGATCAAACGAAACGATAACATAAGTCAAAGGAAATGAAGCATCAAAGATATATCAACATAAACATAATCATATGGAAAAGGAAATGAGTGCGTATCAACAAAGAAGCGTCTAAACAAGGTACTTGAATAGACAAATGAGCATAGGAAAGCCACGAGCCGACCTGCCAAGGTACTTGACAGATCTCATACATACATACATACATAATCCATAATCACATAACAAAGGATACGGAGAGGGGAGACCTCTCGGTACCGTACGGAGTAGCTAGCCCCCAAACGTAAAGGAGTAGAGAAGCACCTACCCACATTCACCATACATACACATCATCATACATAAACATAAGTGCTAGGATGCATCCATACGCCCCCATACATACATACATAAACATACATGCACCCTTGTAACAATTCATAATATCAGGTCCTTTTTTTACAAGTCTAAACAATTTACTATTCACATAAACTTCATAACGCATGTGGATTTTCTATAAAATTTACTATTCACGTAAACTATGTTTACGAATATTCATTTGACGAAACCGGGTAGGTTAAGTCAGAGTTTTCATGAGATTTCAACCATAGTGCATTTCATAGACTAAGGCTAGTCTACATTTCATCATAACATCATTTGCATTCTATTCCACTCGTAGGATTTATAATTTCAAGTTACGTATATTTATTTTCTTTAAATAAATATAAACATATGATTATAGTTTTTAATCAATGTACCAAACCTATTCCACTAAGAGCACTAATATTTTTATATATTAGTCACAATTCCATTAAGTTTATTAAACTATATTTATTTTATATTTTGGAGGTTACCAAATATTAAACATTTACTTGTACATTTATACAACAAGAATTGTA
>LBNU01030844.1:8900-58112 GCA_014162995.1 Artemisia annua | reverse complement strand
GTTGAGCTTAAATGTGAGTCGCGGTGTCCCGGTTTGACACTATAATTAAAATATATAAAATACATTTTCGGGAGTGTTTTTATATAAGTATTATAAAGACATTTTATGGACTCGAACATGAGTTAAATTATTGCCATAACTAATTGGGTGTTGGTACGCGTGCGGTGACGATATGCGCGTGAGCCCGTTCGAAGTGAGATATGAGATATGCCACTAACATATTTCATAATTGTGTTATTTAAATAATAGAGCAAAAAAAAATGTAACCCTTAAAAGTGGTTTATTAAACGTTCAAATGAAATTACTTTGTGTTTAACGTTAGTTAATGACTAGGTAAATTACGGGGTATTACAGAACCTCCTCAAACCTCTAGCAATTCCTTTAAGATATTCTCTTTCCAATCGGATACACATTCTCTACCTTCCTCAGATCGGCAAACCATTGAAGAGAACTATCTGTGCACTATGTGATGCACATCATTCGGATTGGGTATCCTTGAACAGCAAACCATCTAGATTCGAGGGGGGAAAACGAACTATGTTGGAAACCTTGCCTTGGAGAGGCATGATGCAATTTTGGTAACACGAGAGATTTAACCTTAAGTATATTGGACCATTTAAGATTCTATTTAAGATCGATCAGCTGAAATACAGACTTGAGTTTCCACCAGAATTCAACAACATATAGATAACCCATCTCATATTTCAAACCTCGAGAAGTGCCTTCCATATGAATCACTCGTAGCGTATTTCATTCCATTCCATTAGAAGAAATTCAACTCAATGATTAGCCTAACTTTGTGGAAGAACCAACAAATCATGGGCCGCAAGGTCAAACAGTTGAAACAAAGTCGAATTCCTATCGTGAATGTTCGCTAGAATTCACGAAGAAGTCCCGAGTTTACTTGGGAACGGGAAGACCAAATGCGACTCAAATACCCACATCTTTTCACTGAATTATTTCAGAAACCAACATCAGCTGAACTTCGGGACGAAGTTCCTTTTTGGGTGGGCAAATGTCACAATTCATAATTTCAGGTCCTTTTTTTTACAAGTCTAAACAATTTACTATTCACAGATTTCAATTCTTCAATTTTACCATTCATCATTTACAATTCATTATTTCACGTAAACTAGGTTTACGAATATTCATTTGACGAAACCGGGTAGGTTAAGTCACAGTTTTCATGAGATTTCAACCATAGTGCATTTCATAGACTAAGGCTAGTCTACATTTCATCATAACATCATTTGCATTTTATTCCACTCGTAGGATTTATAATTTCAAGTTACGTATATTTATTTTCTTTAAATAAATATAAACATATGATTACTAGTTTTAATGCCCGTGCACGCACGGGGCTAAAACATGAATTTTTATTTATAAAATATAAAATTATTTTTTGTACCTGACGGGTTTGTCATTTAATAAAAACAATAATCTAATCGGTGAAACATATTTGCACATACCACAACATTAGCACAACCTAAATGCAAATACAAATTTGAACAATCAAGTTTCTTAATGTGTAAAGATCACTTATGGAATATTCACCGGGTATAATCCTATTTTCCCAAAAAAGATCACTTATGGATTTCATTAACGTGTATTTATAGTTCATTTCCTGCCCAATTTTATAGAAAATCCACATACGTTATGAAGTTTGCTAATTTGAATGATTCATTTTGAGACTGAGGATGGATACTTGCTAATGTATATACGGTAATCACAAACCACAACAACAAATATCCCAGTACCAAAAAGTTTGCATTGGACTTGAACTGTCTTTTGCTGTTAACAATTCAAGTCTAAAGGCAGAAACACAATCACATGTAGGTGTGTGTTGTTTAAACATTGTTCACATAATAAATAAATAAACTATATCTTTCACACTGTCACAACCCACAATTTCAGGTCATTTCCCAAACCTCAACATTTCACTATTCACCGTTATCTATTCCATCATTTTACTATTCATCGATCACTTATTCAATCTATTTACTATTCAGTCTTTTTGAGTCAATTTGAGATTCCGAGAAACGTTCGAAAAATTTAAACTATTCACATGACACATAATTCATTCCCAGGGAAGGGACTATCCATTGCATATCTTCTAATTCCATCGGTAACAGGGTTTACCGGGTAATTCATTTCGCGTAACCGTTTGGTTTAGATGGCGAGATTCATGCATTATTAGCAAGACACTTCATACGACTAAGGGGAGTCTACATATCATCAGACAATAACATTTGCATACTATCCACTCGTTAGGATTTTTAAATTCATTTTTAATACGTTCCAACGCTTTACGTAAGTTTATTTTTAACTAAACGATTATACACGCCACACTAAATGTGATTAACACGTCTGGACCCACTCCCCACAATGATCCTATATAATTTTCATACTCATCTATATCATGATAGGTAAATAATTATATTAATTATTGACCCGGTGTTTTGAGAATTTTACCGTATTTTAAAACCGGATACGTATTAAACTTCCGTCGTTTTCGATTTTCAATCCCGACAATTATTTAAACACCCGATTCTCAATCAGGAATGTATTCATAAAATTTTAGTTTAAACATTTAACAGGTAAATTCAGGGTGTGACAAATGGTGTTGCGATAGCCATGGTGGCTAGGTCGGGAATACTCTCCTAAGGTACGGGCTCTAGGAGGTTGGTTTGGTTGTGGTGGGTTGTTGGGATCGAGGATGTTACCACCTTCCATGTTGGCGGATGATAATGGTTACGAACAAAAACACGAAGAAAATAGATAGACTAAAGAAAATCCTAGAAAAATAAAATAAAAATCTCACTAGAAAGGAATCTAGTGAGTAGACCTAATAAAATAAAAAATTCTACCTAAGCAATAACTATTCCCCGGCAGCGGCGCCAAAAACTTTATGTGCGTAGGATTGCGACCACGCAACAGGTTTTACCTCTCAAGGGATCTTGAGAAGCTTGCAATCCCACCAGGCAGTGTACCTGGTCAGTGTAGTATAGTGTATTGGTAAGTACGGGGGATTGATCGTTCTCTCACAGGGAATAGTGTTCGTTAGGATAGAAAAACTACTCTAATAGGTCTAAAGGTGAAGGAAGATTATTTTTTGTATTTTTATATTTTACGGAAAGCAAGTAAAATCTCGGGTTTTGGAGGAGTGGGCGGAATTAGTTGCTAGTCAACTAACCCAAAAACTACAATTGCAATAAAAATAAAATAACTAAACTATTGTGGTTGTGAAAACTTATATGGAGACAAATGTGTTTACTTAGACTTCCTTACTCCCTAACTATCTTTTACCGGTTAATTGGTGTATGTATTACTTGTGTGGATGACGGGTGTATTCCTTAACAATTCATGGGGTGGCATACATATCTCCCCAATTCTATGAGCTCTTATCTCCTCCTACAACTATGCGTACACATAATCATAGGGATTGTAAACAGTGGCTCATGCGTTAAATACTACCTTAATAACCTAGTATGCCTTAGTTACATGTTTCTTAAGACGTTCAAGCATGTTACCATATAGGAGTATTGCCAGTTTTCTTAAGCCTAACATTGATGAAACATTCATCCCAACAAAGTAATAACACACCAATCAACCAATAATTAATAGTTAGGTTTCATTAGATCTAAGCAAACACAAGAAAAATCTAGCCTAGCATGTTAATTGAAAGACAAGCATAAGATATAATTAACCAACACATAGACATATTGATTAATTTAAGTGAGGACTTATCTTTAATTGAACATGAAGGATTCAAGGGTGAAAAACCCTTGAAAATACAGCTAAAATCGTCTTAGGGTTTATCCCAAAAGTTCCCCACAAAGTTCCCCCCTAATGAATGAAAATTAGGAAAATATATATATAGATTTTACATTCTGACGGCGTCAGGTTATAGAGTCTGACGCCGTCAGCTCGCCGCCACTAGGGTTCTCGGATGGCCTAGATCTACTTCTGACGCCGTCACCCTCTAAATCCTTCTGGGTCGTCACTCTTTAGCTTATAACCTGACGGCCTACATCTTGTAACACCTGACGGCGTCAGGTGTAAATGTTTCAAAATCTTTCTGGCCCGTCAAGTGTAAAGTAATTTCACTCCTTTGTCAACGTTGTCTGACGGCGTCACCTTGTGACTCTGACGCCGTCAGGTAGAAATTCAGCTTCTTTTGAGACTTTGTCGTTTTCTTCACTTTTATGCTCCAAAAACGTCCAAATATGCATGTTTTCTAGAATTCTTCTCAAAAGTACCTAAAATGACAAAAGGAACGATTTAGGGCAATATTTGATCATATTTACTCGAATTAGGGCTTAAATGACCCCTTAAAACGGGTACACTTTTCGTCTCATCAGAATGCTTACGAATTATGAATAGAAATATATGAAATAGAATCAATAGTAACCTTTAAAAGTCATAAACTTAGAAATAACTGTTACCCTAAAACTTAAAATAGATTTTTAAGCAAATACAAGTAAATAAGCATAATTTGCAAGTATTTAAAGAACAAATAAAACTAAAAAAAAAACACTATTCAACATGTACAATTAATAGACTATTTAAATCCCCCGTCCACCAAAATATACAACCATTTAAACACAATGTATAATTTAATCAAGCTATTAAGCCAGTCACTTAAAAATAAAGCCATTAGGCTGCCCGCAGTGGTCGGTCGACCGGTTCGGTCGCCGCCATTATAGCATGAGGGTCGAACTGGGTCGGTCGGCTTCAAAATTGATGAAGGGTCCATCCTTTCGACCGATATAGTCATAGGGTACCCGCCGCCGCATCGCGCGGGTACCCTGCTATAATAATAATAATAATTGGATAGGATATAAAAGAAAACCCGACCCGTAAGAGCAACCCCAACCCCAAGCAGGGGTTTAAGTTGTAGACTAATAAAGCAGGGGAAAAAAAGAAAAAGAAAAAGAAAAATCTCTCGTATATTGTTTGGTCACTCTTTCAAAACAAAACAGATCTGTTAGTTGGTTACGATTCACACACAAAGAAAGAAAGAAAGAGAAAATGAATATCTTCAGGCTTGCAGGTGACATGACTCATCTGGCAAGTGTCCTTGTTTTACTCCTCAAGATACACACTATCAAATCATGCGCTGGTAATTTCATCATCATCATTTTCTTTTTTTCTTTTTTTTTTTTTAATTGTAGCTCTATAATGCTGTTTAGGGTTTAGTTAGGTTTGATTATTCATAATGTGGAGTCAAATTACTAGTTGTTTGATTATTGATATTAGGTGTGATTTGTAATCATAATTCCTTCGTGTTTTGTAAAATGTAGCGATTTTATCGTATCGTGTTTAGAGTGTAGGTTTTGGTGTGTGTTTAGCGTCAAATTGGAATTGGCGTGTTGGAGATATTTTATGGATATCTGCCATTGTATGCATTGTGATCTTTCCTAACAGAGCTCTTCTGTATTTCCATTTGTCGGGTTTTAATAACCATACAGTTAATAATCATTGAATATTAGACCTATTTCCATCTTTGGGTTTGTTAATCATTTGACTTGTTTCCGTTGTGTGGATATTGGGGAGTTTGGAGTGTTTGTTAATGGATTGTCAACTGAGTTTCTGTTGTTTGTTGATGCGTGTTTGGGTTAGTGATTGGGTACCCACCGCCGCATCGTGCGGGTAACGTGCTAGTATTTTCTAAAACAGAAGTTGGATTGGATACAAAAGAAAACCCGACCCGTTAGAGCAACCCCAACCCCAACCCCAAGCAGGGGTTTAACTTAAGTTGTAGACTAATAAATCAGGGGAAAAAAAAGAAAAGAAATTGTCTGGTCACTCTTTCAACAAAACAGATCTGTTAGTTGGTTACGATTCACAAACAAAGAAAGAGAAAATGAATATCTTCAGGCTTGCAGGTGACATGACTCATCTGGCCAGTGTCCTTGTTTTACTCCTCAAGATACACACTATCAAATCATGCGCTGGTATTTTCATCTTCATCATCATTTTCTTTTAATCTAAATGTGTGTGTTTGTAGCTCTATAATGCGGTTTAGGGTTTAGTTATTTTTTATTATTGATAATGTGGAGTCAAATTACTAGTTGTTTGATTATTGATATTATTAGGTGTGATTTGTAATGATTATTCATTCGTGTTTTGTAAAATGTAGCGATTTTATCGTATATTTAGCGTTTAATTGGAATTGGCGTGTTGGAGATATTTTATGGATTTTGGAAAGATCAATCTGTTTGGTAACATTGTTATCGCTAATTAATAGGTTATTACTGTAGAAGTGGCATGTCAAGCTGTTTTGTATACAAATTATTACAAATAGCTAATTATGGGAAGAGGGGGGGTTAGTAGTATTGTGGAGGGGAGTTTCTAGGTATGGTTGACAGTTTTTTCGTGTTCTGTAAAATGCTGCGGTTTTATGTGATTATGTATCGACTGTAGGTTTAGGTGTCTGTTTAGCGTTCATGATTGGTGACTTTGGGCGAGATTGTGATTGGCGTGTTGGAGATACGTTATGGATTTCGATAAATTGCTACAAGCATTTATACTTTTACTATTGATCAGTTTGTTCAGCAAGTCAATTCTCAGTAATCGACAGATCTTTGATATAAACGTGTTAAGCTGTTTTGTAATAAAATGGTTGCATCTCATATCCTTCACCCCTCGTTTAATAATAGCTAATTATTGGAAGGGGAGGGGGACAATAACAAATACGTGTATTTGGAGTTGCAAAGGTGTGGGCCGTGTGACTTGGTCACTTATCGTGCTTTCTAGATTCTACAATCGCAGATAATGTTATGTGTTGACCTTATGTGAAAACTTTTTTCAGATTTCCCATTATAGTAAGCATGTAGTTCCTGCTGCTTTGGCTTGCTTTGGGGTTGGGGTATTTCTTGTAACAGACCTGTATGGTTTTGTTTCCTTTCCCAATTAGCTACCATAACTCCTCTGTGTTTTTTGTGTGAAATTTGTCGGATTTAATCACCAATTCACCATACCGTTATCAATTATTGATCAGCTCTTTTCATTGACCTTGGAGACCTATTTTCATTTTTGAGTTTGTTTATTCATTTCACTTGTTCCATTGTGGGGATATTGCTTTATGCCTTTTTATACGTTGGAATGCAATCTAAGAGCATAATACAGGAGGTTTATCAAAACTCTACACCTATTAAGAGGCATCATAATTTTTTTTGAACAAGCAAACCTTATATTCCACACCAAAAAATTACAAAATCCATATACGTACATGAAACTTATGGAAGACACAACCAACCTCACAAAATAAGAACCTCAACCGAAACTAATAAAAACCATTAAAGGTAAGACTAGTGAGGTAAGCTCGATGGTTTCACATTGAAAAGAAGGTTGACTTGACTTTAACTTCTTTTAGTACCTCCTAAAGAGTGTGGGGAAAGTGAGAAGTGTGATACTGCTTTGGCGGCATTATTAGGAAATAACTTAAGTTGGTGCTAGCTCTTTGTTTAAGTTTGCATAGACATCAACTTACGAGAGTGAGTAATGCCCTTTTAGTTGGCTTGTTTCAAATGCTTCACTTGTGAGCTAAGGTGTAGGTGTAAGGCATACAAAGGTGTATAAAAGAAGAGGAACCTTTTGTACCTTTTGTCACGTAGTAGAGCCTATACTGTTTTCTTGGGCTTTTGCTGGTTCAGTTTCACTACATGATCATTTAATGCATGGGCAACTCCTAATATAGGAAATTATTTCATTTGTCTAAAACACGCGTCGGAATATGGAACAGAATACATAGGGAAAATATGATTTGACTATATGAGGTAAGCAATCCAGTGATAATCTTGAGCATATATGATCGATGGTGAAACCTAGACATAAGCTTGCACAATTAATTGCCAGCAAACCAAGAGTGTTGTCCGCAAGATTTGTGATAAGTTTATTTTCCTAAACTGGCTTGATGGTTTGAATCTAAGTTTCCAATGAAATACATTCTAATATGTGAATGCTATCCATTTGGGCCAAATTCAGAACAGTATCTGATCTAAAAAGGAGGCATGATAGTTTTGTGGTTCACGATAGTATCTTGGTATCATGACATGCGATCTAATTGTTTTCATTAATGTTGCATGCAGGGGTGTCACTGAAGACTCAGGAGCTTTACGCACTAGTTTTTGCTACCCGCTACTTAGATATATTCACAGACTTCATTTCAGTATATAATACTGTCATGAAGTTAATATTCTTGGGAAGTTCTTTCTCTATTGTATGGTACATTAGGCGCCACAAGATTGTCCGCAGATCCTATGATAAAGAGCAAGACACCTTTCGACATTATTTTCTCGTGCTTCCTTGTTTGCTTTTAGCTCTGCTTATCCATGAGAAGTTTACTGTTAAAGAGGTATGTGTGTTTTTTTGTTCAAACTTGGCATAGATGAGTTGCACTTGTATGTTCTTCACCTGGCTCAAGCCGTTATAGAAAGTAGAGTAAAGTTAATGGGTGTTTGGATTTGCGATAAATACTGATTATGTGCTCATTCTGACTTTATTTCGTAATAACCCGTCTCATACTGCAGTAAAACTATTATTTAGTAAATATTAACATTACTTACTACCCATTTTTCGTATCCTCAATTCATTGTTAAAATAGTTATTATATTTTGAAAATATAAATATCAACAACTTCGTATTTGATTATTGCAACTTCATGCAGCTGAAGCAACACACTATTTCCTACAGCACCATTTATTTCAACTCATTATCATACTGTGATTATTTAATATCACTTGATCAGTTTCGAAAAGACCAGATACGTTTTGCTATGAGAAGTCTTTGTTGCCTGATGTATGTTCATTTTGATTATGAACAGTTACTGTGGACATTCTCTATATACTTGGAAGCTGTCGCAATACTTCCTCAGCTGGTCTTGCTTCAAAGAACTAGAAATATTGACAACCTTACAGGGCAATATGTATTTCTTCTAGGGTGATTCACTTCTCCTACACACCTGTACTAATAACCTTTGATGTGATGTAAACTTTAGTGCCTTTGTTCCTCTTGTGCAGAGCATATCGTTCATTGTACATTTTGAACTGGATCTACCGTTACTTCACTGAACGTCACTTTGTTCACTGGATCAGTATGTTATTTATCTCCCCTCCCTGTATTCCTGATGGAAATGAACAAAGAAATAAAATTAAAATCATTTTTTAGCATTCATGCACTTATAGCATACCTTACACTTCTCGATGGGTGGTATTACTATATGTTAACTGCTAAACAATCTAAAAGTTTAACCTAAGAAATGTTTAAGGACTGCATTCCTAACATATAATGCTATTCATTTTGCAGCGTGGATAGCTGGCCTAGTCCAAACATTGCTTTATGCTGATTTCTTCTACTACTACTTTGAAAGGTAAAACTTATTAATGAGCCCATATAATCTAAACTTCTTGAGCTCATGTGGCCGAAATCCTGATATGCTTATTATTTTTTTTTTTCTCTAATTACAGCTGGAAGAACAATGTAAAGCTCCAATTACCAGCTTGATGCTAGTTTTATGATAACGATAGTGGCAGGCGATAGAGTTTTTGAGAATCATACTTCATTATATACTTTGTCTTAGTGTGGTGCATGCCAGTTCTCTTTTTAATAGTTCTCAACTTTTTATGATGGGATTGTAATACCCTTCCCCTTTTCCGTTTTTTCTCTTTAGATTAGCAGATCATTTATATCAGATGTTATGTTGATCATGACTTGGATGCAAAGTAATTTGGGTTTAATTGCATTGACATGAGAATTTAATGTATCTATTAGCTATACATCGTCTTTCTAACGAAAAATGCTTGGCCCGTATGTGGAATAGACTAGCTCGACGAGCAACGGGAACTGAAGCATAGCAAATAATGTAACAGGAAATGAGGCCAACAGTGCAACGGGTGCAGCTATCCATGATATTTCATCTCGAAGTACTAATGAAAGTGTCGCACTGAATGCTATCATTGTCGCAGCAAGTGACAAGAATAGAGACACAAGTGCAATCATCATTCTCTTAGGTAAAGCGTAGAAAAAATCTTCTTCTGCATAGCGTGAAGTAAGAATTGCTAAGAACATCAAAACGGAAGTTGTGGAAGCGAATAATGCAATGGCATCTGACACCATAAATACAAGAAAGATTCCGTCACTGAGGAAGAGTGGTAAACCGTTACTGTTGTTGCCACCTGGAACTGTAAAGGCTGCAGCAAAAGCCATAGTGACCACGAGTGTACCCACAACTGTAGATGATGACGACGTGTCCTTCATCCAAGCTTCTCCTTCATCAAGTAAGTCCTTGTGTTCTTCGGTAAATACCATTCTCGGTGTCTTGCGATCTTTGTTTAAAGCATCTCTATATATAGGCTCCACAAGTTTTTCCACTTCCTGCAAGAATAGTAACATCTCGTCATCTCTTGTGAAAAAAAAATGCCTAGACTTCTATATTTTGGACTTGATACACTGATACCTTGAAGGGAGGTATTTGGATTTGCATTTTGAAACTGATTATTTGATTACCAGGTAAACATGGTTTCCGACCTTTTGGTCGACTAATCCATGGAGTTTGAACCCACACCACACAGATTTAAACCGGGTAGAGCCCTCCCTTTTCCGGAGGTTGCCGTGTGACTTGCAGTCGAGGCAATTCTTTTTTAATGTTTGGATCAACAAATATTGCTTCTGATTATCTGACTGTCAAGCAAATAATCAGGTGAAACGGATTATCAAAGGGTAAATGGGAATGACCTAATTACTCTTCTTTAAGCCTTATTTTATAGACTTCTACTCCCATTTCACTAGGCGCACCTCATTTTTTCATCCACAAGAATGCTTTTTTGGTCATCAATTGAAATAATAAAAATTTGTTTAACACTAAAATTACTGATTATTTGATCATAACAGCTTCAAACAACAAAAGCACATTTAAACTCTATCTGCTACAGCTCGTTAGAGCTGCCTTTAATTATTCTAATCACAATCTTTTTTCAAAATGCTCATCCAGACGCACCCTAAGTAATAAGGTTTGTGGTAGAAATTATCACCTTGAACCACTGAAGCTCCCGCTGCATTTGCAAAGCTGCCCCCGAGACAGTCTTGAGGCGTGGGAGAGGCGACAATCTCCCAGCTATATGCAACGGGTTGTCTCCGGTGGGATTTGCAGTTGCTGCAAATACCTTATGCCCTGTCATTTCGTACACAAGTTTGAACACTTTTTCTTGACGATATCTTATGGCAGCAATGAACAAATAGTATCCTTCGTCGTCATACCAAACTATGTCCGGGTAAGCCTCAACACACACTTTTATTAGCTCATAAATCCCGTTTTTCACAGCTGTAGACACTGCAGTTCCTAGTACATCCCAAGCTAAAGAATGACACTCTTTTTCTAGAACAATCGAACACATACGTTCCACAAGTTTTAGTGTCTGAATATGCTTTAGTTTCAAGTTATAGATATCCTTAGTACACGGCGAGAAGAGCAAGATTAACTTCGAGATGAACGACCTCAAAGTATAACCGTCCTTTTTCACTGGGTCCTCTGATGTGTCTTCAAGATTTATAGGAACCCCTTATTCAGCACGAGAACGAAAACATCTTTCAGTTAAATGCCCTCAAATTTTATTTATTTTTAAATGTATGAATATATAATAGAGAGATCATACAGGAGTAAATGAGATGCTGGAAGTGCGGTAGCTGGCTGCCACTTGGAAAAACTTGTGGTTTTGAAGCTAAGACTTGCAAGGCAGTCTGGCCATTCCTATCTCTCTGAGTGACCATATTTGGGTAGTTTTCGACTAGATAGAGGGCTACATCTATAGGACAAGGACATAAGACAATACAGCTTTTGTATAAAGTTTCATATTGGAAGAAAAAATGCATATGAATATGTACTAACCACAAAAGCCGGCAGTTAAGGTTAGTGTAAGCAGGTCAGCACCAGAAACGCCAGTGTATGGACTATCACCATTCTCTCCAGGCTCATCCTTAGTGACCTCTAGCAAATACCAAAGTGTATCCGCTCGATCATACCACGCAGCCAGCTTTAGGGCAGTGTGTCCATCTGCATTAGTGATCTGGGTTATGCCTGGATCTTTCGACACCAATAGTCTAGCATCTGCAGTGTTCCCAACCTTGGCGGCATAATGAAGGGCGGTGTTGCCCAACCAGCTCTTAGTCCTCAGCTTCTGAACATCTGTGTCCACAATCCGGTCAATGAGTTTGTTCACAAATTGGTGGGAAGAATTAGTTCCAATGGCGATATGCAGTGGTGTCTCCCACCAATACGTGAGTCTTGCATCCAGTTTATCAGGATGAACATCAAAGATGTGCTCTGCAGTGTCCCAGTCGTCATTCATTGCAGCTTTATAGATGGGAAGACTGCGGATGGTTTCGTCGTCGTATTCCATCATTATTGGATTTGCTTAGTTTCAAGAGATACGAAAGTTGATATAGGTTTTGTTTGAAAGAGGTTCTACAGGAATATTAAGAGTTGACATTGTTGATTTTTCATGTGTAGTTAAAGGTAGCAGGTGAGTTGGTTTAGGTTGCATACGTTAAATAGAAATATACAACTTGCAGCCACAGGTCATGACTTCATGTTGCATAATCCAAATTTATGATTAGTTAATAACTTGGTATCATCTTATCCTTGAGTTGTGGTACGTATACGTATATTACAATATGATTTGATTTTCTTCCCACCAACTATGCAATTCCCCCTTTTTATATGTATATAACTTTTAATACTGATTGTGCGTGCTTAAATCTTTTAACTAATAAATACTACTATCAGGGTACCCACGCAATGCGGCGGCGGGTACTTCGTGACTAAATTTTGTGACGAACAAATGTTTTTCATTTATATGTTTTGGTGAATGAATGTCTTTCGATTAGGCAAACGAATCCAAAGAACACACAGATATGTAACGGCGAATGGATGTCTTTTGATTATACGTTATCCATGATGATAAATTTATTGACGTGCGTGTCTGTGATGATAACCTTATCGACGTTTCACGTATATATCTAAAGCAAAAAGTCTAAATTAATAATAGAGTAAATTGATAGCAGTTTCATTTTTCAATTTCTATCATTAATATACATGAATGTTACAAATTAATAGGCGTTCAATGTTCAATTTTTTTTGCAAATTATTAAAATGGTGGTAAGTTTAATGGGCTACTTTTTTTTATGAGTGTAATGCAAGCTATTTATTTAATACATCATCAACAACAAAATATTGAACAAACAAAAAAGTATACTAAATAAAAACATCATCACTTTAGATATTTAAAACATCAATAAAATTAGGTGGATGCCGTTATACATTTTTAATAATCATTATTGATAGTAATGATCACTTTATCATTACAAAGCTCAAATGTAGCTATTAACCACAAAAATTAACATTAACTAACAAAAATCGGCTAGGCCCATTAGCAATCCATATTTTTGTTTAGCATTTGTTAACAGTCCATAATTTTCGTGTATTGATTCTTCATAATAAAAGTAAGACATCTTTCTTATTGTAATATATCTGGTGATCATTATAATTTATAAATACAGCAAAAAATTTGCAGCTCACTTTTTTAGTTAGAACAACTATCGGACCATTCACACCATTTACTTAACACTTGGCCCAAATGAAATATCCAACAACGAAATGCCCAAATGAATGGTTAGTCTTGTGATACAAAAGAGCCTCAAACTCAGTTGCCCTTATTTTTCGTTTACCCTAAACACACTCTCACACATGATAGGCAGTCACACCCTAAATTCACTCACCTAATCACGCCTGCCACACACAGATTTGTAGCGTTTCTTTTTATTTCACAAAATAAACAAAGATAAGAATAATTCGTCCCTTTTTCTTCTTAAATCCGAATATCAAACATACTCTCTTATCTTGGTTCACTTTATAACCGAACCACAACATAATTTTTATTCGGATTTACGATCTTTGAAAGGTCACAGGTAGGTTATTTCTTTTTGTTTTTGTTTAGTTAATCTTGACCGAAAGAAAGAGTGGAATGAAACAAGTATGTTTTGTTCTTTCTTTATAACTTTCAAAAATCAAAAAAGAAGTTAAGCTTCGAAAATGATCTATGATGAAAAACTCTCGTTTGGTTGTTTCGAGCAAATTTGTGGGTATTAAAAGATAAAACTGAGATCTTGTTTTTTTCCTTTTCCGAATCTTGTGTCCATATGGTTTCATTACTATTCGACACTTTCTTTCTTTTTGTTCGTTATCGTTTTTTTGTACCCGCGAAGAAAACAAAATTCGTCCCTTTTTTTCTTGACCTAATCCGAACAAAAAAAAAAATACTATTCGACACTTTCATTCTTTTTGTTGTTACAAAGTGGTTGATGTTTGTTGTTGTAGGCTATGTATTGATGTGATGATGGAATACCGAAACAACCAAAACCATCGCGATATGGGCAGATGGCAGCGATGAAGGAAGCATGAACATATGGATGGGTTTTAATATGGATGGGTTTTAATGGAGGGTTGTACATTATGTTTAAATAATTATAATATTAGGTGTAGTGGTGTTTTTAATGCTATTTAATGTATAATTGTAAGGATTTGGTCTGAATTTCGAGTTATGCTTGTTTTTGTTGTACACAATGCTTTGTTTGTTGTAATTATGAAAATTCCTTGCTTTAAAGTGTTGTAAACATTGTATAATTTTTTGTACATCTGAATTTTTTGGAGAGAGAGTCCTTTGTCTATTATAAGTAGTATAGATTATCGGTATGATCCCGCTATGATTATATGTTAGACGAGTACCCACATCTTGCGACGGCAATGTATAATTGTCGATAAAATTTGAGTGCGTCGAATTGTCTCAATTAACAGAACATTTTAAAGGTTTTGTGTGATAAATGCTCTATAAACGATTAAATATGGTAATGGTTCCCTTTTCCCCAAAATAAATGTTTACTTTATGTTTCAACAAATCAAAAATTCTAGCGGATAATGATGATATTTGATTAATAGATAATGGACAGTAGATAGTGAGAAGTCTTAAAACTTCGTGTAAAATGAAAGTGAACTCTTATTTTGAAACGAAATGAGTAATAGTAAACAACTTTACATTTTAAGT
Organism: Artemisia annua; assembly: GCA_014162995.1. NCBI lineage: Eukaryota > Viridiplantae > Streptophyta > Magnoliopsida > Asterales > Asteraceae > Artemisia > Artemisia annua. The sequence goes on along the minus strand of LBNU01030844.1, from coordinate 43,014 downwards.
TCTTCAAAATATGTGTTTTCTGTAAGAATTTAAATTCCAAATTTTGATTAAACCACTAAGAGATGGATCAAAATACCAAGTAGTCAAGGCCCGTGGTTCGTCATTCTTATAGTGTGATCATTCCTTGCGAGAATCACATCAATTTCTATGGAAGAGCTTTCCGCAGTGTCAATTGTAATACGAGTAATAAATTATTAATAACGTGTTTGCAAATTTATTTTTCTCTTCAAACGTAGGTCGTGCAGCCCCTATGGAGTGAGGGATTGGATAAAAAAAGAGGGGTGTCAAATTCCGACCAACATAGCCGTGCAACGAGGACGTTGGTTCTTCAAAGCGTGATGTATTGTTTATAAAGTCTAGATGTCCTCTTCTTTTTTGAGCTAGCTTTTTGAAGTGGGTTAGCTTGTGGCTTCATGCAACCTTTAATATGGGAGGATTCTTATCAGTTAAGAAAATATAAACATTGATATATTTGACTTTATTAATTCTGCGTTCAATGGTTGTTTTGTTGCTTCCTTCATACGTAAGAATATGCTACGAAATTTAAAGCAATAACTGTCAAGAGTTAGGATCCAGAAAATTCAAGTCAACTGTTGAATAAGAAACACGATTATAATCCACCTTCGACATATAACTTACGACTTCATTTTAAGCATGGATTTCATGTTACTTAAATAATAACCAACACGTAATCATTCTTAATAATATATCGACAACAAATATATAATGTGCATCGTTGATGGTTTCTTCTGCGACATGTATGTATGATATTCAAACACATGACGTCTAAGATATCTTTCGCGTGTTTGAATCCCCATTACACTTGACAAATTTGAGTCAAAGGCTGGGCAAACAAAATTCATTATGTGACTAAAAAGAAACAAGTGGCCAATGGGTCATATGAATAAAATGAAGGCAAGAAAATGAAAAAACCAAAAGTGATGTATGCAGTGAACTTTTACAACAGACACTAAATCTTTTGCCATCTCACTATATGTAATATGAGGAACAAACAAGAGCTCATTTGCCCATTTTCTTTGCTCACGCTACTCAAATACAAGAAATGCACCTTGGAGGAAGGTGGGTGACCAATGAACAAAAATCGGCACCATCTAAGAATACATAGTAGCTATGTACAAAAATAGAGATATAAGATTCCTGGTTATGTATCAATATATTCTCGAGAAAAAATGTGATTTAGCAGCTGTTTGAAATTTACCAGCACGTGACGTGGCCCTAAACTCTCAACACCTATAAAGTTCAGGAGCTGCTCTACATCCTGCACAGCAATGTGAAACAGATTCATGAGATTATCATCAATTTAAAGTAACACTGGCGTTTTTACAACATATGCATAGAAGGTATCAACCCATATACAATGCTGAGAACCCGCTGATGGGACCGAAAAAACAGACCAATCAAGATCAGTGTAGCTAGCAAGATGGTTAGGTCAGTTAGTGAGGTGGTTATGGTACGGCGTTCAAATTTAGTTTACATTGAGTTGACTGCAAACACTTTTTTTGTCCATTTTATCAAAAATAAAAAATGTGGTAATTATAATTGCATTAAGGAATCAAAAATTTCTGATAAAACAATATAGGAGATTGTATGTGCTAAAAAAAGACTTAAAACCACTTTAAACCCGTTCATAATTTAGTAAAAAAAATAGATTAATGCGACCCATTTGATATAAAACACATCCCAAATCAACCAAACTACCAAATCTTATAAGTGAACAGGTCGAAACTGCCACCTCTAGTGTTAACTCTCTGGATACCGCAAACACTAGCATAAACAATCAGTCAAATTTCAACTCATGATCAATATCATAACTTCATAATGGATTCATTGCTTCACTAACTTCACAGGAAGTATAGCCTTAATAAATGAGTGGACAAAAGGAGATAAAAAGTCCTAATTCACTTTAAGCTAATTTGATTCGCTGCACTGATTCAATCCGCCACAGCACATGTTTCAAGTGCATTTAATACTCTCATGTTCCCTTGAAAATGTCACTATTCACTAACTACGTTGGAATTTACATTTGAAAATGATTTTAGAGAAACACATTTTAAAAAGGTGTGAATGTGTATCAACAAATTCAGGGGAGACCACGGAGTATTAATGCCAGTGTAGTCAAAAGCGAGCGCTTAAGCGAAGAAGCGAGGTGTTTTGCCCTAAAGCGCTTTGATTCCGAAGAAGCGAGGTGTTTTACTAGAGCGAGAAAAAGCGTTGTTAAGCGACCAAGAAGCGACCGAGAAGTGCTCGCTTTTTTGTCTAACGGCTAGTTTTTACGAAATGAGAACTTAAATGATTATTCCAAATAAAAATAGTAGACTTTAGGCTTTAAGTATTTGAATAAACTTCTCTTTTCTGTCTTTTTATTAGAAATAAAGATTTTAAGAAAATTATGTTTTTGTTAAATCATTGTTTTCATATTAGACACTATCATATGCACAAAGGGTAAAAAGTTCAATGAATTCGCTTCTCGCCTTAGCGAAAGGCATGTCGCTTTGAGGTCGCTTTCGCCTTTAACTACCTTCATTAATGCATTATAATGCGTTCCTAAGGGCACAAGCTAGAAAACTCCTTATTGTGATTTCTTGGGGAAATAGAAGTAAAAGCAAGGTAAAGACGTATAAATAAGAAACAAGGACCTTGTTAAGTAGGAATACTGCATAAGCTGATCTTGTTGTGTCTTGACTGTCCAAGAATAATGGAAATTCCATTGGTTTTGAAGTTGAATAAGGTAATGAATTTGATGTCAGATCAGATATAGCTTCGAGTGAAGGTGCATAATCACAGATATATGTTCTAGAAGCTCCCAATCGTATAGGATAGCGCAAAGGAAGCTTTATGTATAACCCAATTAGTGAAACAGCCTGCAGGAAAACCACAAGTGCCAATGTATGGTCATTAAGTGTTTAAAGGGTAGTCTGGAAGTTATCTTACCAAAATAAGATTCAATGGTTTCCAATTTAGGATATTACACATCAATTAGTATACACTTACTGCATGGAATCATTTTTATAAATTTCATTACTTGTGGCGTACAAGAATCTCACTAAATTGTCATGGATTTAAGGCATTTAAAAATTTTCATCTCTCTGTTCAGAGCGCTTGTATTAAATGATATAGTTATAGACTGTAATAATGTAGGGACAGAGGGAGTAGTTTTTAGAAAATAAAGCATGGAGTAAGAGCACAGACATGTGCAACATAACCGAGAGCAGTTGCCGAACTCAGGATCTCCTTTTTATCAGTGAAAAAGTTCATCTTTGTAAAAGGGCGCACACTCAGATGCACACCTGAAATTGTCAAAGATGCTGCATCTAGGGGTTTCACCGCAGAAGGATTTCCTACCAAATTAGTAGAATATATAAATAAATTAATATAAAGAAACCACCCAATTCAAGTAACAGATCTATTATGACCCGTCTAGCAAAGTAATGAACACTAAGGTCATGTATATTTAGTTATGAAAAGAAACTCAGAGCTAATTTTAAGCCTGAAAACTGAAATAGAATCTAAAGGCTATTTGCGCTACACATAATTTAGGGATTTACTGTTTAGTCATGCAACAAACTTGCACTATTTTACCAATATTTTTTACAAACTTGCAGCATTGGATTGTAAATAAAAAGGGACCTATGGTACATTAAGTTTTTAAAAACTTAGGAAGTATGTTGCATTGACGGAAATAAAAAATGCCTATCATATAAGCATGTAAATTGGTTTAAGTTCATGCTCACATTACCGAAATTATTACCTGGCCCACTTCTGCCAGTATATGATTCAGGTTGTTGATCGTGTGTATGTCCAGTCACAACCTTCACCGGATAGAGCAGTGAAACCTGTGACACCAAAAATTGCTGCCTCGCTCTCAAAAACTTCTGCAAATTCCGCAGAGGAACATACCCTCCTTCTCCACCCAATGACTTATTTGCTTCCTACATCAAACACCATATTCAAACTTCTTCTTTTGAATGAAGATTGAAAGGAAATGCGGGAAATCATTCCCCACTTGTCCGACTGTTGCTGAGCGGACAAAAATTATAGGTCCTTCACAAACTTATGTTTTGAATAGTGTGATTTAACAGAACTAAAACTTTCAAGGCATGGGGCCATGAGGAGTTGAAAAGATCATATTTTTCCACTTTTGTAGGGATATAAGAAAATTTTACCACAGTAAGATAGATGTTAATCACCTGCAATTGCCTATTGGCAACAGAAAGAGCAGAACCAGCCATTAGAAGAGATCTAATCTTAGAATTAAGTTGCTCCTCCTGCTTCTTTGTTTTCTCTCTTACAACTTTTGATTGCATTGACATGTTTCCCATCACCAGTTTTCGTGATTCCAATTTCTCTCGCATCTCATCTAGCTCATTTGACCACTTTAATGACTCTGCTTCTAACTGCCCAACAATTGACAGCTCGTTAAACCCGGGAGGCTGATTATTTAAAGCCAAGATGCTTATAATGGGAAAGCTTATAATTTAGCATACAAGTAGCAGCGGCAAAAAGCATGGCAGCCCATTATATTAACCCCGTGAGCACTTTCTAACAGACAAGATTGATGATATTAAGACAAATAGTGAAGCTAATAAACGTGATATGTATGTGGAAGTGTAGAACAATGAAGAAACAATCAATTTCATTTCTAGTCCTAGATTTCTCGGCACCTAAACAGACCCTAATTCTAGAACATATTTCATTCAAACAGCCAAACACGAAACATCAAGCACAGAAAATATCAAAATATTGAAATTTTAAGTCAACATCTACTTCCATGTTCTCAAAGTTATTTCTAGTATACCAATCTTTATAATCTAATCATCTCCCATACCCAAATTCTAATCATCTTGAAAGAGGAATGTAGCATTTATAAACTTATATAGCTTACTAGAGGGGTATTTGGCATTGCGTTAGAAGTACATTGTGTATTCAGGCATAGTGAAATTGATGTATTATTTAGAATTAATTGATCAAGTTTACGAGTACCTGCAACAACACTTATTCTGATTGTATTGCTATTTAGTCGTCAATCTACACCTATATTTTTACAAAATCGGAATTGCCCAATACTCAAAAAACAAATTAGTAACTCAGCATCAATTATTTCAAATCCTTTTCTGCACCCAAATAAACCCTAATTTCAGAAAATGTTTCAGACTGACATTAAAAAAAAAAAAAAAAAAAAAAAAAAAAAAAAAAAAAAAAAAAAAAAAAAAGAACAAGAAAAGCATTGTTCGAATAGAAGTCTATATTTGTAACCATTTTTTTAAAGGCAACATTTTTATATAAGTTTAAGCTAGCAAGATGCTTGGAATTACAACGATCCTAATCGATAGTACGACCACAACCACAATGACCCTCAAAACCTACAACGGCCATCAACACAATTACAACAACCCTCAACAAATTTCAAGTAACTAGAAATAGTAATGTAGGAGTACTAAGAGAGTGTTCAAAAAAATGGAACAAGTAATGATCACACAAGTTGAGATAGCAGAAGCGCATTTAGGGGGTGCTTGTTTAAGCTTACATGTGGCTTATGAGCTTATTTGTTTTTCGGCTTATATTTCATAAGCCTGAATTTTCTGGCTTATTTGGAGACTTGTGGGCTTATATAAGTTTATATGATAAACTTATATAAGCCCATAAGTCTTCAAATAAGCTGGAAAATTAGAGCTTATGAAATATAAGCCGAAATCAAATAATCTCGTAAGTCCACATATAAGCTTAAACAAACACCCCCTTAAACAGTACCTCACATGGTCCGTTTTCTTATAAGTTGTAACATACTCAGTTTCAAAACACCCCTAAGTGAAAGAAATAAAACATAAGTTAATAAAACACATAAGCACATTATGAGGCAATGTCGAAAAAGCATAGTATGTCAAGATTTATTGCTATTAAGATGATTATAACTACTATTGTTTGACATAGTATGACATTGATTAAACATAATGAGAATGAAGAATAGTATATTAAAAGGTGGATGGTACATGTAACAAGGAGTGAAGCTTGTGTTGGATGAAATTCTTGTTGTGATTAGCTTGTTGTAAGGCGGACGAAAGGCTCGAAAAACGAGCAAGTTCCTGCTGGTAATCTTCCCATGGAACAATCTTTATTTCTTCTTCTTGTTTCTTGTTTGATTCCATCTGTAAAATTGATCATCTGAAAATATAATCTTTGGGGTTTAAAGATTATCGGTGACTGGTACTAAATTCGGTTCAAAATTTAGAGTATTAATTGATGGTGACTTTGAAGAAAAGCAAGTTAGATTTAATTTGAATTGAAATTGAACCAAAAATATGGGGAAGAATGTTTTATGTTTCCATGTGTCATTTCTTATTTTCAAAGGGACCCATGTCATTTTCCTTCTTTTGTCACACCCACAACCAAATTGATGTGATTTGTAAATAGCATCTTCACGTCGGCTGAGCAAATCAACCGAACTGACCCGACGGACCGAGAAAACCAACCGAACCGAAGGAACAACGGTCCGGTCTTGGTTTAAACTTTTTCTTTATTTCAGTTTCGGTCCGGTCAGGTTCGGCGTACAAACCGACCATGTTGCCTTCTTAGACCGGACCGGACCTTCGGTCGTTCTAAGTTTTTGGGCTATTTCGGTCTCGGTCTTAACCGGTTAGACCGATTGCTGACTCTTATAATCACGTCAAGGTCACATCTTCATTTAACAAATAATAACCAGGCAATTATAGTACCATTTTAGATGTTTATACTACTAATAAGCTACTTATATTATAAACTTCAACTTCATCTTTAAACTCCAGCTAATTTCATAAATTTACTTAACTTGTTTATTAAACCTGTCACGCGCAGATCCGATCCAACTGACGGAGCACAACTACTACGCTTTTGGGGCAAAGGCCAAACCGCAATTGTTTAAGATACTAGTAGTATCGAGATATCTTGCTATGTATTTTGGCAACTAAATTTCACGGGCACCCAAAAGAAAAAATATCGCCACAGCCCACCTCAAATACTAGCGCGTACATGTACGATTGGATTCGCTGAAAAAGGGGTTTGCTAAAAAAAAGAATTATCTAGAGAAGGGGAAAACCATTCGTCATTCAAGACGAGGAATACGGGGATGATCCATGGTGCACACATGTCAATGGAATTGACACGCAAACTACTTTATGATTCTTATTCAATAATTCGCATTATTAACATCCCAATTTACATCCCATACATCTCAAGAATCAAGGCTTTTTATTCCATATCTACAAAATTATCCTCATATTTTGGTTTTGAGCGTTATATCCGGTATCTAATTCAGCGTATTCTTTGACCCTTTTCTTATAATCTAATAATGCTTTAGGTATTTAAAAGCATTTTAGCATTATTAAGGTGGTTAAAATATTATAGAAACTTGTAATGAGTCAGCGCAGCGTAGAGTACCCCGCGTCACTCAATCTTCGGCTACAATAATTTCACTATGATAAACTCGAAGACTTTACATTTCTCAATTTCTTATTGCCCAACATTATGTTGCTTAGTTGTGATTTGCTTGTGTGAATTTACTAGATAACCTCCCCTGACATCGATGACAAAAAAACAGAAAAGGGTCGATTCATTTCTATCTTCCGAACTGTTTCAGCCAAGAATTAGAAGAGATAAGCGACAAAATATAGACAAGCAGCAGAATAAAGAACACTAGGGACGAGATGATACCAAAAACAAGCTTATCAGCTAAGTCGAGAACATCGCTAANTCCTGGCTTCGTCACTGCGCAGATCGTTTGATGATAACCATTACATGAGGGTAAAAGAAATCTATAGTTATAATGCTCTTAAAGCTACAAATTTCTAGCTTATTAAAACACTTCTACAAAAGCTCATAAGTGGAGTCTTATAAGTTTAAACACACATTTAAGCTTATTTTAGTTATATATGTTCATAACCTCCTAAATAAGCCAAAACAAACGTCATTCAAGACTTCTAAAATGTACATGTAATAACAATAAAAGTTTCTTATCTACAGTTTTGTAAACTTAGGGCCCGTTTGGTTGGAGGGGATAGGGTTTGGATTTGGCATTGATGCCAAAAAGTGTTGTTTGGTTTGATTATGTGGGTCCCACAAATGGGGATGAGTCCCAAATATTTATCCATGTGCTAAAGTCATCCACTATGCCTACTTTTGATATATTACTCATTTAAAGTGGGTCCACCTTATACATCAACCACATGTTTGATTTTATTTTCATTTTTACAATAATTATTTTTTAAATTTATAAATTATATTCATTTATTGCATATATATAATATATTATTTAATTATTTTTTCTCTCTCTCCTCATTTAATTTAAACCTACATAAATCCAGATCCTAATTCAAATCCATCTAATTCTAATCCTAATCCAAAAGCCGTCTATAAACCAAACGGGCCCTTATAAAAAATATAAGTCTATTAAGTGCATCTTAGCATCATATTATAAAAAACGAGTCAAAGAAAGAAGTAAGCGGGTTAGGGTTAGATCTAACATGTTTCAAGTCAATTTATGTAACTTGTTTATAAATTAGATCTAACATGTTGTAACTTGTTTATAAAACAGTTCGCGATCAAGTTAGAGTGGGTTAGTCATATCAAACATTCCAACTTACCCACCTATTTAGAATTGAGATTCTCACAAATTTGTATGAACATGCTCGGTCATAATCACTCAGGGGTAGGGGTGGCAATTTCTGACCCGACCTGAAACCGACACGAAAAATTAACAGGTTCGGGTTGAGTTAAATAGATTTCGGGTCGGGTTTTGGTCGACCCATCTAACCCGTTTATTAAACAGGTCGGGTTCGTGTTGGGAATAAATTAAGTGGGTCGACCCGCTAACCCGTTTAAGATTTTTTTCTTAAATAAAAAAATATTTATATTTTATTATACAGGTTAAATGGGTTAAACGGGTCGACCCGCAAACCCATTTAACTCATGTAATGTGGCAATTTTTATATAAAAAACGGGTTAAATGGGTCAACCTGAAACCCGTTTAACCTATTCAACTTGTGTCACCTATTTAATCCGCCAACCCAAGTATATATACGGGTTAAATGGGTTAGGTTCGGGTTATGTGTAAACAGGTTAGGGTTGACATAGCTGACCCGATGATTTAAATGGGTCAGGTTTGGGTTGGGGTTTTATGACCCGCTAACCTGACAACCCGAACCCGCCAACCCGAACCCGACCCGAATTACCACCCCTACTCAGGGGTGGCTTAGTGGCAAAAGGGCTTGTGACTATCACTCTAAAATATGAGGTCTCGAGTTCAATTCCTGCTAGGCGCAAACAACTCTGAAGTGGTCACGCCAACCTCCTGAAAGTGAGGGCTTTACCCGGTTTGAGTCTGTGTGGCGGTAGGTGTGACAACCCGCAAAATTCCTCCCAAGTTTCATTCGGAGAAAAGATCATCTATTTTGAGTTTGGTATTAATCATGAGAAACTAAGAGTATTTACATTCGTTTTATCGGAAATAATATTCTAAGCGCTATGGTGAAATTTATGTGCCCTGAAATGATCGTTATCGAGCCTTACCGAGCCCCGAGCCTCATTTCGTGAAAGATTTGATAAATTGCAGAAATGGTCCTTGCAGTATTTTCACTCCACCTCATCCTGAACTTCCGTTTTTGGCAAAAGAAATCCCTGGATGTTTTAACATAGCTAGGGGTGCTATTGTTCCTATATAAACACATTTATAAGTCATCTTATTCATTTTTAGGGTTAGATGTCAACCCTTCTTCTCTCCAGCCGCTCCTGGCTCCTCCTCCATCTCCGGCCGCCACCCCACTTCAGGCCACCACCATCACTACCACTTCACACCGCCACCATCAACGCTCATCTGGTGACTCTATCGTCACGATAAGCTACAACACGCGCGGTAAGTCCACCCACGGCCACCACCGCTGTGTTCGCGCTGTGAGCACCGTCCACCCTCACCTTTATTTCATGTTGGTGAACATATTTTGAAGATCCACGCGCCACCATTTTGCTGCCGACACTATGGAGACAAGAAGACGAGGGTTTGGTTGTTAGATCGAGTTAGGTTTTTGTTNCTCCCACCCAAGATGTTGTCCAACTCAAAGAGCTTAACCTATGAAATCCAAAATCAGGAAACTGAACCTGATCTTGAGGATGAAGATCTTTTCATGATTGTTATCATGACTTTCTTTCTTTTCTTCACCTACCTGGTGACTTCCTCTCTTCTTTCTCATTCCTTCGGGAGTGAGGACACTATCTTTGACCCCGGTATCCTTTCTACTATTTTTTACTATTAGAATACCGGCGGTTATCTCATCGGAGTGGAACTTTCTCGTGCTTCATATGTTTATCCAAATATCTTGAATGAAAGTCCGATGAAGATTTTCTCTTCCACTTGCTCCCCCATGGACCAATGAATTCGGGGTTGAGTCAAGCTAGTGACTCGGTTTACAAAAACATTACCATCACATGGGTTTTCACCCATGTTTCTGATTTCTTTCTATTTTCTAACACTAAGTGTGGGGGAATTTCCTCTACTTGTTTGCTTCTTGTGTGTTGTTTGCTCTTATTTTCAGGTTTCCCTTAGATCGTGATGATTGAAGCGCCTATTTTCAATCCAGCCGCCCAATATCCGATCTTGTTACTAACGTTTATCCAGGGATATCGTTTTAAATCCTTTTTGTGAAAAAAGATTTCGTTTCCACACTTGGCTAGTAGTATTACCTTTTTCCGTTCAAAAGTTTCGGCTAAGTGCCGGTACTATGAATATTGAGAGCAATATTCAATTCTAAGTGTGGGGGGGAAATTCTAGCCGAATTTGATCACATGTGTACCTTCTAGTGCCCTAGTACCCCCGTTTTGGCAAAAAAAAAATTCACTTGGTGTAAGTGCTTTGCACTAACACAACAAATGGTTATCAGTCCACCATGTCTAACCTACATAAGGACTGGCTAATCCGAGAGCAAACGGCTCTAGGTAAAGATTTCTCAAATCCGTTTATGGCTGACATTTTGCCAAAAATTGTGTGGTATTCAACTCACCATATCTTCAATAGTGAAGAGTTGGCTAGCCCACAAGGCTATGGCTTGTGGTAAAGGCAGTGGAAAACCATAACTGGTAATCAACTCACCAAGATGATAACTATATTCTATCAAAGAGTTGGCTAGTCCAAAAGCAAACGGCTTTTGGTAAAGACAAATCAAATCCGTTGACAGCTGATGGTTTGCTCAAAATCATTTGGTTATCAGTGTACCAAAGTATCACATACTGAAACATTTGGCTACTCCAGAAGTAATGGCTATCTGGTAAAGAGACATCAAATCCATTAAATTTTCAAAACAGATTGTTTTCATTACTTCACATGATCGGATTGCTAGGGACTAGCAATTGCTCAGTGTGGGGGATTTGATATGTGTCATTTTACACATATCTTTTCTTCCAGTTTCCGAGTTAAAACAACCAAAAACACTTAAAAACGGTCAACTAATGTCACAAATATCCTTGGAGTGTGTTTTTGTGTAATTCAGGTACAAATGGATTGAAAATAAGGCAAATGTGAGAGAAAACAGAGCTTGCATGGGAATAGGAGCATAATGGAGCATTACCGGACCGACTTGACACAATTTTGAAGAAAAACAAAGAAAATACAAAAAGTCAAGTTCGAAGTCAATCCCGAGATGTGACATGGGGGGAGCATGGAAAACCCAAACCAAAACTCTAATTACCCATTTGCCCTTAACCTTAACCCAAAATGACCAAAATACCCCTCACCCGACACCAAAATCACCAAAATACCCTTATCACCCCGAAAAGTTAATTTCAAAATCATTTTCAAAAACCAAAAAAAAACATTTTCAAAAAAAAAAAAAAAACAAAAACAAAAACCTTTTGTCAAAAACTTTTTATTTAGCATTTTTGTTAAAACTTTTAAATTTAACTTTTATGTTGTTGTTATTATTATTATTAAAAAAAAAAAAAAAAAAAAAAAAAAAAAAAAAAAAAAAAAAAAAAAAAAAAAAAAAAAAAAAAGAACAAGCAAGTTCAAAGCTACAATTTTGACAAAGGGATGATGTAATAAGCTGGGAGCAAAACAGTAAATAAGCATAGTATCAACCTGTACTAAGCATCAAATCCTAATAAGAACATAAAAAGTTATAAATTGGGAGGCGTTAAAGAAAAGAACCTTGGAAATTTTTTTTGAGGATTGACTGAAAAAAAAAATTACAATAGCTGAATGACTTAAATAAAAAAGCTGATAAATTATTATAAAGCTACAAGCTAACTACTCCTAATGCCTTTCGAAGGCTTACAAGCTTTTCTTATTTGATTACTTAAGAGATCTAGGGTACTCCTTCTTCGTTTGTCTCTTGGTTCTTTTGGGTCAAAGGTTTTGACGAGGTTTAGTGATAAGCGTGGTGTGTTAGTTTTGTTGTTGGTTTTTGTTCTGGGGTGGATTTGGGCAGGGGAAAAGGGGTAGGGACTTGGGGGTTTAGGTGGGGTTTTTACTTTGGTTGGTTGGGGTTGGGTTGTTTGTTTTATCGGATTTGGTTAAATAAAACTAGGTTCATTTTTGGGTTTAGAAATAACAACAAGGACAAGTTGCGAACGGCTGAAAATTAGGGGATAATCTTGCAATTTTTCAAGTTGTTATAGGGTCTGATTTGCACATTCATTAATCATAAGGACCATAGTTGCACAATCACCCAATTTAAAATACCCACGGGGACCAAATTGTCATTTTTCAAAAGTTTGATGGGGGTCGTTTTTGACCAATTTATTGAAAACTTTACTCCAAGGACTTACAAAATGTCATTTTCTTGATTCCTGGGGGACTGTTGTTGGCTTTTCTTCAAAATTAATCTTCTCAGGACTTAGTTTTTGCAATCTTTGAAAGATTGGGGGACTGACTGCAATTATGCAAACTTTTGTTCGTTTTTTATCTGTTTTTACTATTTTGCATCTGAAAAAACATTATAAAACACAATTTTGGGATACTTTCAGTATTTTTGATGCATTTTTGGAGTGTTTTTAAATGTTTTGCAGCTCAGATATTGGACAAAATGATGAGTGTTTGAGCACTCATCCTATACCCCTTAACTCATCCCCGTTGCAATGAAATAATTTCACCGTACTTGAATATAATTGTGTTTCTCTTGTGAATGGTGAAATTTGGTGAGAGGGAAGGGCTTCTATCCTTTGTTTCTTCTTCAGAGTTTTAGCATATCACTTTATAAACAAGATTTATATATATTGAATTGCTTGAACTCACAATCTCCTATATCTGCCAGCGGTCTAGGGTTGTATGTGGATAATGTTGTCTTTTAGACTTATTCAGTCTCGCTCTATAGGAGTTGTGATGTAATAGGTGAAATGTCTAAGGTTGGTGTGAATGTGGTGTGTGATCTTGAGTGCAGGGTGATAAGAGGGGGAGTTTATTCGTGAGTGGGTGTGTGGGTTTTGGAAACCCTTCAGGTGGGTGTTGAATGTAAAGGAAGAAGGAGGTGAGTTTTGGGCTGAATCTATGCACGTGTAACACCGCTCAATGTATAGGAAGATGAGTATTAAAGCAATTTATCGGGGTGAAGTGTGGAATTTATATGTCGTAAGGGGCTGTTTGTGTGATCCTAGATGGCCCACTGATGTGTTGCAACCGTCTTGTGTTGTGGATTAAGGATGTGTATAATTGTAAAAGAACAGTTTTGTTTCTTAGTTGGAATTATGGTAGGATTGATATGATGTGTATGTGTGCCTTCATATACTAGTGATGTATAATAAAACTCGTGTGACTGTGGACAGTTAAAAGTTCGATAGTTTGTATGTGTTTTCTTATTTTTTTTTTCTCTTTTTTGATTATATTTGTTTTTTAAGATGGTTAATATATAATTATTCAGTGGAAACATTTAATAATTGTTTTGTGCTAAATTTGATAGAAGTTTTACATGAAAATCGTCATAATAAGGAAAGATTTGTTGATGAGAAGGTTTTTGGTTATAATGTGGTGTGTTTTACTTGTGAATACAGGTAGTGATCTTTGGTGTTTTTTGTATTAGGTTGAAAAATTTTGGAAAGTGAACTATCTTTTTTCGGGGGTCTAGCGTTTAAATCGTTAATAAGAAAACGCTGTTCTTGGACGTGCAACCAAGCTTTATTTGTTTTTGTGTTGTTTGTTTATTTGAATTATATTTGTTTCGTATGTGTTTTTATTTTTGTGTTATTGATTATGTTTCAAATTAAAAATTGTGAAAATGTTCTATTTTTGTTTTTAACTTCGCCTAGTAACCTACAATATAAAGGTATTTTGCAAAGATAAGTGTAAGAGAAATCTAAATTTGTTTTATCAAGAACGAATTGAAATGAATCTAACATATTAAATGAACATACTATTGAGTATTTGTTCGAGCAAAGCTTGTATGAGTATATGAAATTTACGGATTCTAGGAATTGAGGTAATTGTTTTTCCAAGAAATTTTCCGGAACTAACATGAGGATTCTGTCAGATTATTCTGACGGCGTTCAGGTTAAACCCTGACGGCCGTCAGGCTTTGATTCGAAAGTTTTTAAAATTTAGTTTTTTGGCCGGTTATAAAATTACTGCATTCTTTAATTTCAAGGAATCTGAAACTTTCATTACAAGATTTATATCCTTGTATTAAGTGGTATATTGCACCTGCTGTTAGGTGTCCGATTTTAGGGTGTCGGTTGGGGTGAGGAGGCCTTAGATTTGGTTCTACTTAGGTGGTTAATGTAAAAAGGCAAAGTGGTCATAATTTGGAAGATTAGTATAGATGAGATATCTGGGTATTATTACCGTTCGCTACTCGCTCCATAGCACCCATCCGGGATGAACTTCGAGTTGACTTTTTTTGGGTTCGCATTTTTCTTTGTTTTTTCTGTTTCTCTGAGAATGTTTGTTTGTTTCAATCGCTCTCTGTGGGAGGAAGATCTAACCCCCATGCTACCACATTGGCGTATCATGCTCATTTAATCGAATCCGCCTAATTCCATGAAGCTCTATGTCTTGATGTGGCGTACAGTAAATTTTGCTTAAATTTCTTCAATTTCATTTTGTACCTGGAATTTTCTACTTCTTCTCTCCCTCTTCTTANCTTGTTC
The DNA here is from genome assembly GCA_014162995.1 of Artemisia annua. Taxonomy (NCBI): domain Eukaryota; kingdom Viridiplantae; phylum Streptophyta; class Magnoliopsida; order Asterales; family Asteraceae; genus Artemisia; species Artemisia annua. The sequence continues at coordinate 27,900 of LBNU01030844.1, read as the reverse complement.
TTCCAAAATCTCATCAGTTAAGGTATTAAGGGGTGTTTGGATTTAGGTTGAACTTGGGTTGAAAAGAGTTTTAAGTCAAAAATTTTGAATGATAATTGTCTTAGTTGGTATAGTTATCTGTTTTTAGTCTAGATTCAGTAGCCTCTTTAAGTTTCTAAGTCTTTACAAAAGTTTTTCAAGTGAACTTAAAATGTTACTGTTGCATCAGGTAGTTCAGCTAGGATTTAGGATAAAGTCTTTTTAGAAGTTGTTTTTGGTTCCTACTAGCCGCAAATAGGTTAATGCAACTTGATAGTATCTGGTCCTTGGATGTTTTCAGTCAAAATATCGTTTTCTCACCCACTTTTTGCTGTAAAAAAAAAACAGCCCAGCAGCCCAGAAGTTTTTTATTTTTCATTTCTTTGTTTTTCATCCGTTTGCTCTAAAAATTGGTATGCAACCTGTTCTAGTAGCTTATCTAGTTAACCAAATTTTTATTTTATTTTTATGATTTTTTTTACCAGCTATTTAGGCCTCCAAAACTGCCCATCTGTCACTTTTTAGTGCAGCCCCTAATTTAGGAATTGCTTATTAGTGCTATTAGGCTTATATAACTGCTTATTTTAGATTCCTTTATGCTTATTAAGGTTCCCCCTAGATGCCTTAGCTTTGTTCCCCATAAGTTCAGCTTATTGTAGCTTTTTTGTAGCCTTTTAGTTTTCTATTTAATCTTTGTTTTAGTTTTTTAGTTAACTGTCTTTATTTCTCATGTGTATTTGCTTATTGGTTGCTTTTCACAAAAAGCCACAGTTACAAAAGATGCTTATTTTCCCATTTTCAATAAGTTTGTGTAAAAAAGTTTGAAAAAAAAATGTTTTCAAAAAAGAGGTGCACAGGTTCGAACCTGTGACCTGTTGGACAGTAACACAGGAAACAAGCAAACTCTCCCCTACCATCTGGACCATTAGTGTTTCTTGTTGAGTTATACTTAGTTATTACTAGTCCCCCATTTTTTGATATGGCTTAGTATAAAGAGCTGGCTTAGTACATATCCATAAATATGTCTTTTTGACTGTTTAGCTTATTTAACTTATCAGTTTGTATATTTGCTTTTTTACTGCTTATTTTACACTGTACCCCCCATTTTCATATTTTTCTTAGGTTCATATTTAGTTGAAGTATTTGTCAAAAAAATCTCAGATTTATTTGAAGTGTTTAGTATTTATTAGGATTTAATTAGTTTAAATTAGTTTTTAATTCATAATAAATAGAATTTTTATCCAATTTTTAATTTTCTTTTTTTCCAAAAATTTTCTTTTGTCATTTTGTAATTGTTAAAATTATTTGTAAGCCCGTAGGATTAGCGCAAGTTAAAATTCGCGTTTTATTTTGTGCGTTGACGTTTATTTTAAATAAACGTCACGTTCTTAACTTAGATTGCGTTTTAGGATTCCCCGTTTGCCCTATTATGTTTCCCGTATTATTTTAGGTAGTTTTAAGATTCCCGTAGCATTCCTTTCTTTTATTTCCCATTTAGGTTGTGTTTATTTCATTTTTCGTTTGTTAATTCTTAGATTCCCGTTAATTTAACGTACCACAATACCAAATAACTCTCACAATTGAACATACAAACATTTTAATCCCGAATCTTATTCGATTTTGTCAATTCACACCTCGTTGGGACACGACCCGGGTAATCACTTACCCGGTATCACACATATATATTGTATTCACGAGTTTTTACAAGTCTTCCTTTTCCTAAAGGTCGATTGGTAAATTCCACTCACGATTACTTTGTATATTTATTTGATACGCGCATTCTGCACGAATCAATATAATTGATGAGTTTGAGAATATAATCATTGTAGTGTGTGCCTTACTTTTGGATATCTCATATCCGCCTATTTTAGCTATTCATCATAAGGATTTCCATATGCTTATGCAAGCACCACACCTATCACTGAGTTACGTTATTTCCTTGCGTAATCTCATTACTGAATGTTGATTTTGCACACTAGTCGTAGTATTGGGAATGATTTTGGGATATAACGGACATATTACTAGCGTAACTAGACTGAGTACTTCAAAATTCATTGAACCTCGGGTGAATGTAGACTGATCACCTACATTCAACCAGGGACAGTGGGACATGGCCTGATCAACTATGTCCGACTGAGAGGTAAATTTTGCGATACTGAAGGTAGTTATAACAGCATTATGTTCGGGTTAGAGTTTGCCTCTAGGAATGATAAGCTTTGCGTGCACACACAAGCACTGAACATAACACCTAAGCCTGCACTTACACACGACACACTGGCATCACAACACCGCATGGATCGTAATGCTTCTAACACCACTAAACGTCCTCGTTTATGTGGAATTCATATTCGCCGTCGTTGAGCGTAGTTCGCCTTGGGTCGGGCTAGACCCGATTGGCACCATCTGAATCTGAGCTGCTTATCGTCATGAGCCTCGCTAATTCTATTGGAATCATTGGAATTGGTTTAAACTATCGTTGTATTTGATCTTTGACTTCATCTTGAGTTGATTTCCGACTATGTCTTGATTTGACTCTTGGAGATTTATGGATTTGGTATCGACTGTTTTGGTTTTGGATTCTGACTATTCCCTTATGATTTGGACCTCGTTCCAAACTTGAACTTATCATTTAGTCTCGTTTCATTTGGCGATCTAGTCATAGCCGCCTCTACCCTAAGCCCTGTGCTTATTCGATGATATCCATTTTCTCAATCGATGATATTCATTTTCTCAATCGATGATGTTCACTTTCTCAATCGACGATATTCATTTCTTAAACAAGGATGTTCATTGTCTCGAATCGATGCTATTCAATCAATGTTGTCTTAACGACGATGTTCAATCGAGGTTGTACTTTCCGCCTCAAACTTAAGTATCGTGCTGAGTCAACCGACTCCGACTGATTGCTAGTAGCAATCAACATTCTCTTACAGAGTTGTACTCTGAACTTGTTAAATCTCTCATTCAGCAAGGATTCTGTGCTTAACAGAATTCTTAAGATTCTGAGAAGTAACCTGAACCACGTTCCTTGGGACAACCACCTAGTCCTTCCCTTGTCCCTCGGAAATACCAATTATCTTTGCCCCCCTCTCTTACGGGATAGTGAAACTGCTTTGCAATTAATTCACAAACTGTTGTCATCTTACAAAATGTTTTACTGCTACTTCACAAAAAAAAAAAAAAAAAAAAAAAAAAAAAAAAAAAAAAAAAAAAAAAAAAAAATCAAAATTTTGATTCTACCAATAAAGGAGAATTATTTTTCCTGTAATCTCACAAACTACTTTACAAAATTGTTTCACAAAACGATTTTATAAAATATTTTGTTGCCATGATACAATATTATGGATCCAAATGCAATCTTACTACTATCCTAAAAATCAAAATTTTGATCTAACTACCATTTTATAAATGGTGAACTGCTTTCTTGTTATTTTACCAACAGTTTAACAAGATGATTTCATAAAAAGTTTTACTGCCTTGCTACAATATTATGAAATCAAACTAAAAATCGAGATTTTGACCTTCCTACAATTTATAAACAATGGGTTGTTTTCCTATTATCTCATAAGCCGTTTCACAAATCCTTTTGTCGATTGCTATTCTGCTACTATATCATGAGCTAGACCTCGGGAGCGAATCCCAACCTCTACCTGAGTATTTGTTGATAATCCCACTTAACCTGTTCACCTCCTGCTAGACAGCGAAACGAAAAGTATGGACAACCTTACTCGTTCATATGTGAAGAAGATCGCTGTGCATCATAAAGTGCCGATTTCTATTCTTTCAGATCGAGACAGTCGTCTCACACCCACATTTTATCAACCACTTCCAAGGGCCATGAGAACAGATCTGGAAATGAATACTGTGTATCGTTTCCAGGCTGATGGCTGAAGTGAAGAAACCATTCAAACATTTAAGGACATATTTCGTACCTGCTTAACCGAATTTGGCAATAGTTGGGATAGACACCTCCTGTTGGTCAAATTTTCTCTTACCTACCATTTCAGTATTTCAACGGCACTGCAAAAGACCCTCTATGGTCGCAAGTGCCGATCGCCGACTTGTTGGATAAAGACAGAGATACCCAACTTCCTGACCCTGAGCTTGTTCACGAAACTACCAAGGAGATCGTCCGAAGTCGAAATGGAGAGGCAAGCTGCTCGTGAATCGTTAGAAACCCTGATAATGTAAACCACTTGAATCTTTGGATAAAGCCTAGATTAAGCTTAAAGATTCACCATGAAAATGCGTGAAGCGTTTGGTAAACGCGGAAAGCTTAATCCTCGCTCTATTAATCCTTTCAAATTCTTGCTAGAGTTAGATCGGTAGCTCACCGACTCAAGCTATCATCAGAACTCAGTAGCATTCACGACGTTCTCATGTCTACAATCTAAGTTATGACTTGCTGATGAAACAACTGATTTCCCTCCGGAAAGATCCAGATTGACGAATATTTAAACCTTGTTGAGAGACTTGTCGAAATCATGAATCGCCGTCGTATCAATCCTTTCAGATCCTTGCTAGGGTCAGACTGGTAGCTCACTGGTTTGAGCTACCGTCGGAACTCAGTTGCATTCCCAACATTTCACATGCGAAAATCCGAAGAAACGACTCGCCAATAAGGCAGTTGACATTCCCCTGGGAGAAAACTCAGATCTTATAACATTCAAACCTTGTTGATCTATTGGAATCTTGAACCTTGGAATCAGACGACTTTCGTAAAGTTGCATCCCTATCAACAGAGTTCGTCGAAACTCGCTAAAAGATCCTAAACTCACGTAGGAAACGTGAAGATGAATCCTCATGCATTTATGCTCATTCTTTCAGACCTTGACAGGTAACTTGAATTGAATCGTGAGGACACGATTCCTTTTAAGGAGGTGAGGCTGTGACAACCCGCAAAATTCCTCCCAAGTTCCATTCAGAGAAAAGATCATCTATTTTGAGTTTGGTATTAATCATGAGAAACTAGGAGGGCGTTTGGTTGAGGAATTTGAAATTCTGAAATTTTAAAATCTAGAAAATTTAAATGATTGAGAATTTAAAATTCCGAAATTTAAAATACGTTCTCATGTTTGGTTGACAGAAATTTATAAATATTTTTTATATTTTTTTAATATAAATTTCATAAATATTCTATTTAAAAGTTTATAAAAAAAATATAAAAAAAATTTATAAAAAAAGTTTATAAAAAATTATAAAATTTTTTTATAAAAAGTTTATAAAAAAAAGTTTATAAAAAAATTTATAAAAAATATATAAAAAAAAGTTTATAAAAAATTTATAAAAAAATGGTTTCTAAAAAAAGTTTATAAAAAATTTATAAAAAAGGTTTATAAAAAGTTTATAAATAAAATTTATAAAAAAAAGTTAATAAAAATTTAAAAAAAAAGTTAATAAAAAAATTATAAAAAAAAGTTTATAAAAAAGTTTATAAAAAAAAAATCATAAATATTCTATTTAAAAGTTTATAAAAAACAATAAGAAAAAAAGTTTATAAAAAAATTTTCCAAGTAAATGAAAATTCTTCACTTTGTAAAGCCATTTTAATTTCCCCTATTTTGGCAATTCATGGAATTTTAAATTCCTACATTTGTGTTACCAAACATAATATTTGAGGGAAATTAAAATGCAAATGCCATGAATTTCCTCCAATATACCCCAACCAAACGGCACCTAGGAGTATTTACATTCATTTTATCGGAAATAATATTTTCAGCGCTATGGTGAAATTTACGTGCCCTGAAATGATCGTTATCGAGCCTTACCGAGCCCCGAGCCTCATTTCGTAAAAGATTTGATAAATTGCAGAAATGGTCCTTGCAGTATTTTCACTCCACCTCATCCTGAACTTCCGTTTTTGGCAAAAGAAGTCCCTGGATGTTTTAACCTAGCTAGGGGTGCTATTGTTCCTATATAAACACATTTATAAGTCATCTTATTCATTTTTAGGGTTAGATGTCAACCCTTCTTCTCTCCAGCCGCTCCTGGCTCCTCCTCCATCTCCGGCCGCCACCCCACTTCAGGCCACCACCATCACTACCACTTCACACCGCCACCATCAACGCTCATCTGGTGACTCTATCGTCACGATAAGCTACAACACGCGCGGTAAGTCCACCCACGGCCACCACCGCTGTGTTCGCGCCGTGAGCACCGTCCACCCTCACCTTTATTTCATGTTGGTGAACATATTTTGAAGATCCACGCGCCACCATTTTGCTGTCGACACTATGGAGACAAGAAGACGAGGGTTTGGTTGTTAGATCGAGTTAGGTTTTTGTTTGTCCGTGTATTCGCTTGGTGGTTCGAGTTGTACTCGAAGAGATGCCACCGCCGTCTCTCTCTCCTTTCTCTCTCGTCACAGTTGGGTAAGCCAAACACCCCAAGCGACTTCACCATTTTCTGGTTATTTAGATTCAAAACATTAAAACTTGTGTTACTAATTTTCGTGGATAATAACTTGGTTAATGGTGTGATCGTTTTAGTATAGTATATTTCCAAGCAATTTCTCAACGAATAAGAAATTACCCGGGTCGTGTCCGTGTGAAGGCTAAAGGGAATCTCGATTTCCGGATCGTAAAACGTGTAGTGAAAAATGGTAAAAGTGATAAAAATTAGAATTACACTAATGATAAGAAAATAAAACACAATCAAGTAATTAGAAAAGCAAATCACGTAATCAAAGCACACGTAAGCTAAAAACGTAACTACGAATTAATAAACGTGAAATAAACGTAACGTAACAACTAAAAACGTGAAATTAATGCAAATCTAATGCTAGGGGTGCAATTAAAATTTTTAAAAACTAAAAATGATAAAAGAAAATTTTTAGAAAAATAAAATTATTATTTTTGTCTTTTTATTTTTATTTAAGAGTTAAAAACTATTTTTGTATTTTTGTTTTATAAAAGAAAATTCAACTAATTAGAAAATAAAAGATTTGATCTACAAATTTAATTTTTAAAAATCTAGCTGAACTAATAACTAATTTTAAAAATAAAATTGAAAATTATTTTTGTCTTTTTGTGATTTAATTTTAATTAACAATGACTTAAAAATAAAGAAAAATGAGAAAGAAATAGCAAATCTATTCAAATAATTTTGAAATTTTTATGGAAAGTCTAAAATTATATTCTAAAGCTACTGGAAAAAGAAAATTTTGGAAAATAAGCAGTTAAGTGCTGATTGGGTCAAAAAGCAGTTTGTAATAAGTGCTTATTAATAAGCACTTTGACCAAAATTGGTCAAACTTTCACAGAAGGTTCTTTAGACTCAAATAAGCTCAGAAACTCTTTAATTTGACCAAAAAGAACTCAGATTAAGCAAATGCAAGTCACAACAGTAGCAAATAAGCTCTTATATAAGCCAAATTAGCTCAAATAAACACCAATAAGCTCAGAACAGTTTGGACAAGTCAAAAACACTTAAGAACACTTAATTCAATTACTGGAATCAAGAACACAAGCAACTAACACCAAATTCACACAAACAGATAAATCAGCTTATACTACTGAATGAGACAGATTATATGGAACAAATAAGCACTCAGAATAAGCTTTAAAAGGGAAATCAAAGGTTGATTCCTATAAACAGCTAGGTTGGCTATGTTTTGCCCCAAGTTACAGTCAAAAAGCTTAAAGTAATGAAGCAAATAAGGGCTTATGAACTTGGGCTTAAGGACTGTTCTTGTTGGTACAGGACAGTGAAATAGCAACTTTGAACTTAATTTCTAATGAGCAAATGAATACCAACACTAGTTTTTCTTTTTGGTTTATGTTCACAAGCAACCACAGATTACAAAAAAACAAACCAAATCAATTTCCAATCACTATTGAAACCTACAAATGCCTTAGAGATCTGTCCAAAAACTGAGTTCAATGTTACTTTTGACTTTTTGATTTTGTGGAAGCTTCGACTAAACTGAATTTAGATTTGTCCTAAATGATTCCTAATGTTGTAATAAGCTATTATGCAACTAAATTAAGCTACCTTAACTACTTATGCAACTAATTTGATGAATATGCAACTAAATTATCTAACAGATATGAAATATGAGTAGATTAAAATGAACTTTGACTATTTAACTAAAGCCTACTGAATTTTATGCAATATCAGACCTAATATTATCCTATGTGAACTACTTATGCAAAACAAACCAACAAATTACCACTCTAACACAGTAACACAGGTTGATCCAAACACACCTCTATCAAACTGTAACACTATGAATCTAAGATGCAAGCTTCTAAACACCACAACTATGATTCAATACAGTCACACTAGATCAAAGAACACTAGATTAATCACAAACAGCAACCACTAACCTCTATACTAAGATCTCAGATGCACAAGTTATGACAGGCAATAAGATCAAGCATATAGCAACTGAAATTCAACAACTAAACAACTATGATTCTCACAAACTCAAATATATAAGAACTAACACTGAACAATAATAAATCAAAGCAGATAAACAGCAATCACACTAACATATCAGATCTAATGCTAAAATGATTGAGTGGAACAAAAATCAGTAAGCACTTACAAGCTTCTTCCTCCTCAGCCACAATTGAGGAGGTTCACTAAGCTTGCCTATCTTTTGATAGGCTAATCACATCCAGATCTTGATTAACATATCACTCCCAAACAGATTCGCACTATGAATCAAACTCAGTTGACTTTGGTTGACTGTTTTTGTGAAATTGAGTACTAGACAGATTTGACCTTACTACTCACTCACAATAGCTACTACAAGCTAGTATGAGTGTGGATAACCAGAAAAATAAGCTTATAGAAGCTTATGAGAAATATATTATTTTATTTTTATTTTTTATTTTTTTGATTTTTTTTTATTTTTGATTTGAGATATGAAACTACTAATTAAGGAAGTTAAAATAAACTGATAATGATTTCTATTAACTAATGAAACAGTAAAAGAGATTTAACAACTGAATTCAAACAACTTTGAGAATTAAAATTTGACTAAATAACTAAGATTATATGAAATAAAACTGAGATTTCATTAAGTAAACCTTGAATTACATTATCTAAAAATGGAAATACATTTGAGAAAATAAAATGACAGAGTTTCACTACTAAATTCTACACACCAATCTCTAAAAATGAAGGGGTATATATAGGTGAGGTGAGAGGTGAGTTAGGGTTTTGGGGAAGCTGCTAGAAGCTCTAATCATGACCCTCCAATCATTGCTTCAATCATACGCGTGATTTGACACCCTTGGATCTTGTGCCAGCTGCTTTCCTCAATCATTTGCACACGGATTGCCAACGTGTACACTCTTATGACATCATTTTTCACCTGAGGGCTTCTAGAAACGCAAGTAATTGTACTATTCTACCCTTAATTGCTGTCAATTTTGGTTTTTACTCATATGAACAGTATTTAGGGTTCATGTTTCTGGGTAGAAGGGGTAAAAGGGGGGCGGGTAAATTGGGGAGGTTTATTTTATTATTGTTTGACTGTGGGGAAAAAAAGGGCCGGGTATTATGTTTTAGCTTTTGGGCCGTGGGTTTTGTGGACTAGGATAGAAAAATGGGTTTATGGGTTTAAGATAAAGGTATAAGGATTTTATTAAGGCTAATAATTCACAAGGACCAAAGATGAATTTCTGAAACTATAGGGACTGAAACTGCCATATTCCAGTTTTGTGATCCAAGGGTCATACTTGTCAATCTTTAATTCTTGGAGGGTTGACTTTGACTATTCTTCGAAAATATCTTCAAAGGACCATATTTGCCAAACTTTGAAAGTTGAGGGACCAAAGTTGCCATTTCCTTCAAACTTTATCCAGGGACTAATCTTGACAAGAAATGATTCTCTGAGGTTGATTTTGATATTTTGAGCTTAATTCCTTCCCCGGCTTCGGCTTTTGACTCTTTTCCATTCTCGTGCTCGTTTTTGTCGGTTTTCTCTGATTTTATGTCCTTTTGTGAAATATCCGTACCTGCACGATCACAAACACAAAAACACAATATCTTTGGCATTTATGGTTAGTTTTTGGTCGTTTTGGTCTTAATTTGGTAAATAAAAGGTGTATGAATAAGCATACACCAGTTAAAAACCGGATTAAAACTCGTTAATATGGATTTGTGTAGTAAGATTTATTCAAAACATGTGTTACAGCTTGTTTTGTGGAATTAAAATACGGATAAAAAGTGTGATGGAAGTGAACTCGTGTGGTAAGAAAACTAGTTAACGGGTGAAATGATGTTTTGATCGATTATTGGTTATGGGTCGAGTTGGGTACAAGTGACCACAGGTCCATGAATTTTCCGGGGTGAATATCGATTATGTGGTCATTGTTTATTTTTAGCTTGTTTGCCTACGCTCTAGTCTGGTTCGGATTTGATTATTTTTAGTGATACTAATTTGCTATTGAACATTTAAAAACAGTTGGTTGCTTGTTTGGGTCACGTATCACGACCACAAAGTGGTCTTTGGTTATTTGAGTAGTCGGGCACGAGGGTGCGTTTGCTTATAGTTGTGTTTTGGTAGCACCGGGTTTACATCTCCATATCTGTGTTTCATGTTCGTGTCTGAATTCTATGTGGACGTTGGGTATAAAATGCGGGCCGAGGCCCATTGTTTTAACAGAGTTTTGGTTTAACTTGGATTAAGCCCAATAAAAATTTAAAAGAGTTTGTTAGTTTTAAATAACTAAAAGAATTTTTATTTTTGAGAAAACCTTATTGTTTTGTTAAGAAAAATGCTTAATATTTTTCGGATATGGAAATAGTTGACTAACTAGTTTATTTGTATATGGTCCATTTGGTACGTTTCGGATAATACTTGGGGATTTACGATTTATATTGGACAATACGGATATTTAACGGGCTAAATGCTTGGATTGTGATTAAAACTATTGGATTGTGATTAAAACTATTGGATATGTATTGATCTGGACATTGGACGTTAGACAATATGGACTTATCGATTCGAAACGAATACAATATATTAGACTCGTAACGAATTTAATATGTTTGATTCGCAACGAATATATAATAAGTAAATAATGTCTAATAAACAATGAATACTCTTTATTAGCTTTCTATTAAATTGTCGAAAAATATTGTTTTCGAGAAAATTGATTTAATTTGAAGTCACATTGACTTGGAAATGTTGTATAAAAGAACGCGTCATGCTGAATTTTATACAACTTTCTAAACTTACATTTATTGTTCAAAACCTTTTATTCTTATAAAACCTAACAAGAAGATAGACTTATGTTTTATTAAGTTGAAGAGTCTTTTGCTCAAATTGTAAATTCAAACTTATTTTGTTTATAAAAACATGTATGTTTTATACAAACTATTTGAGAATTATGGGATAAACACCGAAACTTACCTATGTTATATTACATAGTTAATGGTCGTCATTGACTAGATTTTCTTTGATTAACTTGAGTTGGTAAGTAATTCTTGATCTTGTCGAGGTCGTTTCCTCGTTGGCGTGAGTTGTATGTCGATGTCTTTTCCATGTTGGCGTGAGTTGTATTTTGGGTCTATGCTTTCTTACCACACCACACGAAACATTGATACTAAACTTTTGAAGTAATGATTTGAATAATCCACGAAAACTATGACACATTGTCTTTTATAGACTTCCTTATTGTACGAACTATATTTTGAGATAATCGTATGCGTATTAGGGTGTATCACCATGCTCGTACTGCTTGGTGTTGTCGTGCCCATCTTCTGGATATTGTTGTGATTAGCTCTAGATGCCAGTTGTGTTAGTTGTGATTCTTGCATTGCTGTGGCTAAGGTGAGTTCATAGCCCCTTTCTTTTTAAGAAGTTTTTATAACTATTTTTTGGGGAGAATACATGCTCTTTTTAACTAAACTTAATGATTTTTTATCTGAATACTTGAACTGTGTGATTAAGTTCTGATTGATTTACTGATATACTTGAATTGGCTATTCGAAGGCATTATGTGTTTATCTGATATATATGTGAGCTCCCTAGCTCAAACTATTTTCATGGACCTTAATTTCATTTATGTTTCTATCAAACTATTACGTAGAATGAGCCTAAGTCACAGAATCCCATTCATGCCCACTTTCATGCACCGTCAATTCCTGCGGGGAAGCGCGAATGTTATGGATAGATCTATTGGGGTGACTCCCCCATTCGGTTTGGCCAGGAAGACCAAACGCGAGCGTATAACATGTCGAAACACGAGTGTCAAGGGATAGACACTCACAAGGGCCTTTATTTAACGTGCTTCTAGAGCATGCACATTAGTCAAGCTTCGGTTGCATGAACTTAGTGCTGACGTAATAGACATCATTTTTGTGTGAACACTACAACTGTCTAAGGTCCGACTCATTGCTTTACATTTAAACCTATGGACTCACCAGCGTAAGCTGACCTTGAGCATGTATTCTCAGGTATAAGGCGATAGCTCACTATTGGAAGGCGCTTGGCAAGGGGCATGGTCATAGGCGACTCTGATAAAGCAATTAGGACCACTTCAATTATTTTATGGGCTTATTTCCGCACTATTCTCATATCATGTAAACTATATGCTTTACATAACAACTTTATTTCTAAATAAAGGAAATAAAAATCATTCTTTGTACCTTGTGTTGTGATACCGATTTCGTAGCACCCCAATGCATGTATGCTTCCGCTGGACTCGAATTTTGGGTGTGTTACAGTAGGTTCAAACCCTGTTGATTAGTCGGCCAAAAGGTTGGAAACCACGGGTACCCAAAAAAAAAATGATCGGTCATGTTTACTCACAAACAAAAGAAAAAACGGGGCCCATAGTAAACCTCACAATTTTATTTGTGAGGGAACATGTCATGTTCATTCTAACTTGAGAGAATCTTAATCCCTTATTTAGGCCTTGTTTGGCTAAGCTTATTTAGTGGGCTTAGGCTTATTGGCTTATGGCTTATATAAGCTAAGCTTATAAGCCCATGTAGGTGTTTGGATTAGCTCATGGTTAATAAGCTTATAAGCTCAAAAGTGTTTGGTTTAGCTTATGTTGGTTTATGTTGATAAATGACTAAAAAGGACATGGAGGAGGTACTACTATACATACATGATTTTAAGATCATCAATCTCATGGTTTTCAGATCAGCAAGTTTGACTCAAGATTCAACATAAACAAGAGTGTTAAACTGTTAATCATCAATTTGCAAGGTATATACCTTATGGTCATCATTGCAACACACAGTCAATAAATCAAACTGTTAAAGACAACCATAAATACCCAAAATCAAAACTGCTAACAATGTACTAAAGTATATAGAAAATCCTAAAAGGGTATTGTAACTCCAAGAATTAATAACATAAACTTTTCGTTGCAACACAAGTCCACTGCAAACCATAAAATATAACAATTAATATACCCCGTAACAATTAATCTTTTCATTGCAGCAATTAATATAACAATTAATGGAGAGGGTGCAGAGTTTAATAGAGATTATGAGAAATTTTATGGAGGAGATACTGGTATAAGGTGAGAAAGTTAGGATGTACTGGTAATGAAGGAGTCTCGTATGGAGCTACGTGAGTGTTTAATGAGGGCAAAAATGTACATTGACAAGAGGGTGAGTTAAATAAGCCAAGCACCTCATAAAAAAGCCTCATTTTCTTGGCTTATCAAAACCCCCATAAATAAGCTCATAAGCCTACTCAAATAAGCTTAGCCAAACACTTGGTTTGGGCTTATGAGCTTATATAAGCTAATAAGCTCATAAGCCCTCTAAATAAGCTTAGCCAAACACCCCCTTAAGTTGTGCAACCCACTTAATTCACAAACATGCTTAGATAAAACAATTTAAATAGTTCTTGTTGGAGTTATTATAAAGAGTTTTATGGTTGATGTGCGAATCAAAGTGCCACACCAGTAAAAGTTAAAACATGCGACACGACATCTCATTGGCTTGGAGATTGGTTTGCGTCATTTTTGTGGTTGGATTCGGGATTAGCTTACCATGATGTGCCTCTGCATTTTGAGGCCGAGCATAAAGTTATGCTTTTGTTGTTTACTTTTAGTTTTTAAAAGGGTACGAGTTTTAGTGGCATGTCACCAATGGCTTAGTGGTTGTTCAAGTGTTTGCTTGAGATCAGCCACATACCATTGTACTAAATCTTTCTTTGTGATTAATATATTTTACGGGGTAAACACTTTAAAAAAAAAAAAAAAAAAATTGACGATGAAAGTAGCAAAAAGTCAAATTAAGAAAATAAAATGAGTTTCTTGTTTGGGCTAGATATGGAACTAGCACATAGAATGAAGGGACCGAAATGAACTTTTAGTTAATTACTCTACAACAAAACTCAAACATTGATCTATTCAGCACACAACCCTCCATTCCATTTCCGGCCAAAGGTTAGTCTTCTTCATTCATCACTATTCTAGGGGGTGTTTGTTTTAGCTTATATATGGGCTTACGAGCTTATTTGATTTCGGCTTATATTTCATAAGCTCCAATTTTCCAGCTTATTTGGAAACTTGTGAGATTATATAAGTTTTATTATGATTCACAAGCTTTTACTTGAATTATATGTTTATTAGGCTAAAATTTCAATCTTTTTACTTGTAATGCAATACCCTTTGTAAGAAATCATGAAATGTTGGATAATTTTGATGTTTATGGTTGACTCAGGATTAAGAAATTTAGGTAAGATAAGAGGGTAGAAATCGATTTGAAAAGATGGGGTCGGGTGAAGCGTTGAAAGCTGCAAAGGTTTATAGAGAGTTAATGAAAGCAGTGAAGAAACACATTGGAAAAGAAGAACATAAAACGCATTTCACCGACTTTATAAAGTCTGAGTTTAGGAAAACTGGTGATGGGTTGGAGATGGCATTCGTTCAGCAGAAAATAAATCTTGCCCGTGATTATACTTATCTTTTGAACAGTGTTCATCATCACCAGGTGCGCGTTTTTCATTTTAATTATATGTATTTTCGCTCATCTGTGGTCTGCGTTGATCTTAAACATGCTTGTTTCCGGATAGTTGTACCTTTTTGGTTGATTTTCCGTTCTAGAATTGGTCTTTGCTATTGAAAAATGACGTAAAGGTCTATGCTTTTGTTTGTAATGAGAATGGTTAGTTATCTAATGAGGATTACTAAATAACTGCAACTAGTAACAAAAAAAATTAACATTGTGAATAAATATAGGAATGGGTGATGTATGCTATATGTACAATTGAGAGCGTTAATAGAAGTTTATAGTCAATGTTCGAATATCTACTCTTCATTGACGTGACCTTTATTAAAGAAGAGGCTTTTTTTTTATTGAATAGCCAAAACCTGAATAACGAGGCATTCATGTGGTTTTGTGGTTCATGCTATTTTTTAAAATCTGGCTATATTCTAGTTTTTATATATATATATATCTGGTTTCTTTTATGCATGGTGCTCGCACCTTGTGTTACTTTTAACTTCTCAAGATGCTGGATTAAGTAGTAATGATAGTGATACAAAACTAGTGATGGCTATCCAACATTGAATTTGGATTTTGGTGATGCTGTTGCAGGACTTGCTATTTTCGTACAACATCGCAGTAGATAGATCAGAAGAAATGAAGAGAATACTTGGAAAATCTGCTGCAAGTGTGGGTCTGCAACTTCCTGAGGTTTACAAGCCTTGAGAATTTATTTGGTAGGTTATCATCTGGTTTTACCTATAACTCATAAGCGTCAAATGGGCCAAACTCACAAGTTATATACAATTGAGAGATGTCAAACAAGTCAATCTGGTAAATTTTTCTGAAAGCCACCCAGAATGTTGTTCAGGTGTTTTCTACATCTTAATTCCATTTATTAAAACAAATCATATGTTATTTGATACATAAGTTGATGATGAGTTTTCAAACAAAGGGCAATAAAGTGTTGGTCCCCTTTTTGCTCGCTGGTATTGTTTTTTGTTAGGCACATCGTCCCCCCTTCAATTTATTTCTCTTTAGCTTGGTTGAGGACTTGAGGGTGGGTGAATGGTATTTTAAGCTACCTAAGTTATTCCTATAATTTCTGAAGTCATGAACTTTTATGCAATGTATATTGACGTTGTTGTTAACTTTATGTGCAGGTAAAGAAGATATATATGCCTTGAAGCATGAACAATGATGATAAAGCTCAAAAACCTCTACACAATAATGCTGCTATTTGCATGCAGCTGGAGCATTTCATGATTTTACATGGCAGCGGAACTATAATTTGATGTTATAATTTTTTCTATCCGTGACCTACAGTTTAGTTTGTAAACAAATTTTGTGTTCCTCATCAGCAGAAGGGAGAGTAGGTCTCGGTCCATGAACTTCGAGTTGCTTGCACTTTTTTTTGGCCAGCCTCTCTCCTCTGTCTTTCTAGATAGACATTTAATGTTGCAACTCACCTTAGGTGAATTGTGATTCGACTTTTTAGATCACAGTTTTTTCTGCAGAATTATAACTGTTCTTATTGAAATTTCTGATTTTCGCAAGACTAGGCAAATTGTTATTTGACACGTTTACTTCACCAGTGTTTAACAATGTGTGTTGATAGTGGTACAGTGGTTGGTTAGGCTGATTAAAATTTGATTTGGATTATCTAACAAACATGTGTCTGACTGTCATCGTCGAAAACATTGTGTCTGTATCTTCACTACATAATAATAAGTTTGATTCAGTGATGCTGATGTGAAAATCCAACTTTGTAAGTCAAGCAATTTATAAAGCGTCCTAGCAAAATCGAATTGGTTCAAATAAACACACGTATTGTAAATTTGTATCAGCAATTTTGTGGTTCATTAAGTGGTTTTGTAAAATGTTTGTATATCAAATATTTTGACCATAAGCTGAGCTGCTTGATGAATCTTTGAGCACCAAAACACTTGAACCAAAATATAATGTTAAAGCGTACAAATGTCTTTGTAACACTAGTATAAATTCATTTTGAATAGTCACTGTAACGTACTTGCAAGCTTATGAGTTGAAGCAAAACTATTTGACCAATCTGCTAATGATTAGGTTTAAATTTTGTCTGAATCAAAACAAAATGAAACACCAAATGCTGTGATCATAACAAGAACTCTGAGAGTCCTGTTCATATTACATTTAGGCAATGCTTAACAAACAGTGCGAGTTGACTAAACACTACATGAAATCAAACACCCATAATTCAACACATTTAATCGGAAGTCTTTTCAAAGTAATATCACTAAAGCTCAATCGCCTCACGACATCAGTCAGATATTATTAAGAAACATAATAACTAACAACCAAGTGTGGCCTCTTTCCAATCAAATGAAAGTAGGCTCTCAAAGTTAACTATTGTCGCATGAGATAATATCCACCACAAGGGATATATCGTGATCAAAGCGGGTAGACTATAAACCGTATAATATTATCCTCAAGTGTCTCGGACATGTGTTATTTATTGAAGCAATCAATTCCTAGTTTGCTTTTCTTAGGTCACACAGTTATCGACATAAAAACATGTAATATTTCGCTGCCAGTATGCCTAAACATTTGAGATCGTCCAGTTCGTCAATGATGCTTATTTTCACACTTTATCCTGTTAATGAATCAAATTTAGCATAATAATCTTCCTCAAGGGTTGCAAAATGCGCTAGGCGCTAGTCGGGCGGTTGACCACCGCCTAGGCGCTGCCTAGGAGGATTGAACTTTTCTATATAAAAAATTTAAAATTATGTATATTTGATATAAAATCTGCATAATTTGTATATTTTTAATAATTTTATTAATGTTCTTATTATTTTTTATTATATATCTTTTGTATATATTTGCAAAACTTGCAAGAAAACTATATATTATTAGGGCCACTATATATTTTTAATGGGCCAACATACTTTCAAATCTTCGATTATGTGTGTTTAATTGTGATTGTTGTGTTTTTATCAACATGAATCATTTCAATTATAGATCCAAAGGCGTATTTTGTCAGAGTGTGTTAAAAGAGGGGTTCCCTAATTTGAATTTTTTATTAGTGTTGACCGATTTGACCCGCCTAGCCTGATTTGACCCGCCTAGGTGGGATGTTGACCGCCTTTTGACCAAAACGCCTAATTCGACCGCCTAGCTTCAAATCGCCACGGTAAGTGGCCTCCTAGACCGCTTTTTACAGCATTGATCTTCCTACAACCATCCTAAACCGTATTCGTATAACCATCCTAAACCCTATTCATATAATTTCCTATCAAACTACATGTATCGAAACAAAACTACTAATCTTAATGTTCATCTAAAACATATCACCAATTTAACATTATAGAACTGTTAATATGTGTTCCTGTAGCCAGAAAATTTCCAAGAGCCACAGGGGATCACTGACATAGAAATATGCAAAGAGCAAAAGCGAAAGAGCCACATAACAAAAAAGAAAATTGGCAGAAGATCAGCTATATTTTCATAAAATATGGCAAAAAGCTAAAAAAAAATGGAGGAAAATTGAACACTAAGTAGAAAATACACAACAATAGTTTAAATATCTAGTGAAAGAGAAACAATATTGTACCATGCATTTAAAAAGATTAACTTCTGAGGAAATGACATTTAGCTTGCATCCATCGGGTCTTGTAATGGCTCTTGTAATGACGGAAGGGGCAAAGGGTCTTGCGATGAAGGAAGGGGCAAAAGGTCTTGCGATGAAGGAAGGGGGAAAGGGTCTTGTGATGACGGAAGGGGCAAAGGGTCTTGTGATGACAGAAGGGACAAAGGGTCTTGTGATGACGGAAGGGACAAAGGGTCTTGTGATGAAGGAAGGGGCAAAGGGTCTTGTGATGAAGGAAGGGGCAAAGGTTCTTGTGATGACGGGAGGGGGAAAGTGTCTTCAAATGACGGAGAGGGCAAAGGGTCTTGAAATGACGGAAGGGGCAAAGGGTCTTGAAATGACGGATGGGGCAAAGGGTCTTGTGATGACGGAAGGGGCAAAGGGTCTTGAAATGACGGAAGGGGTAAAGGTCTATACGAGACTAAAGGGGTATAGTTGAGCTCATAA
>LBNU01030840.1:12407-22671 GCA_014162995.1 Artemisia annua | reverse complement strand
TTTTGAACTTTGTGAATGCTATTATTTGATATTTTGGAAGAGTCATGAGCAATGAACTTCTGGCCTTCAGATCATTCTTTCTTTGGGTCCTTTCATCTGTTGTAGTAGGCACAGAAACTGTTATAACATCTTTGTCTCCAATCTTCTCAGTCTTTTGTTGAGGCTTGAAGGAATCACCATTTAAGATGATTTCCCACAAAGCATAATCTGACATGAGAAAGTATTGCTCTATCATGATCCTCCACATCTCAAACTTATTAAGTTTGAGTTTGGGAAGTCTTGGAACAGAAGAGTTTGACTGATTGTTTTCCATCTCCATCTTTGAGTGAGTGAGTTAAGCTTCTTCTTGGATCTTCTAAATCAAAGTATCAGAACCTGTCTCTGATACCACTTGATGGATCTAAACACACACCTTGTGTTGTTGATACTTTGAGTAATATTATTAAGCACGCGGAATTTACTTAACAATACTTAGAAGACAGTTTATATGATGTATTATGAGTGAGTATAGTTGTATGTAACACAAAGCTTCAATATTATTAATGATAATAATACGAGTGATCTTAGCTATCACTAGGGTTATACCTTGAAGCTCTCTAGGGTAATTCGTACCTTAGACAATGACCTAGGATCTCCTTTTATAGAGCAAGGAGTCCTTTACAAGATAAGTATTAAGCTATCTAAATAGAATATACACAAGATCTATTCTATACTTATCTATACACGAATACATCAGTTATCTAATAAGCAGTGGTAACTATGTGTACTAGCAGTGGTAATGAGTTTCCACTGCCAGTGCATTCTTCAGCAGTGTCTTCCACAAGCCTATCAGCAGTAACTGTTAGCTTTATTCCCAACAGCTTGCAATCCCCACCAGGCTGTGTACCTGACCGATGTAGTATAGTGAAGTGGCAAGTACCGGGGGATTGATCGTTCTCTCGGGGAATAGTGTCGTTAGGATTGAAAACTACTCTAATTTAGGTCTAAGGGTTGAGGGATGATTCTTTTTGCATTTTTTTTATATTTTATGAAAGCAAGTAAAATCTCGGGTATTTGGAAGAGTGGGTGGAATTAGTTGCTAGTCAGCTAACCCAAATAACTACAATTAAAAATAAAATAAAATAACAAGGAAAATTAAATGGTTGTGAAACTTATATGGAGAAAAGTGTGTTTACTTAGATTTCACTACTCCCTAGTTATCTTTTACCGGTTAATTGGTTTGTTACAATTGTGTGGATGACGGGTTGTATTCCTTTAAACCATTCGTAGGGCCGTGTACGATCTTCCCTAACTCTATAAGATCCTACTTCACTCTATGTCGAGCCGACAACTAGTTCCTAACATGGGATCACTAGAATTCACTTATGCATTAAATACAACCATATAATTGTAGTACACATCCGATTCATGTTTCTTAAGATGTTCAAGCAAGTTACCATATAGGAGGTTAGCCAGTTTTCTTAAGCCTTACATCGACATCACCCACCCACAACAATCAATAACCAACCAACAACAAGTAATCAATAGCTAGGTTTCATTAGATCGAAGCAAACACAAGAGAAACCTAGCCTAGCATGTTAAAGTAAAGACAAGCATAAGATATAATCAAGCAACACATAGACATATTGATTGATTTGAAAGGAGACTTATCTTTAACTAAGCATGAGTGAATCAAGGGTGGAAAACCCTTGAAAATACTGTAAAACACGACCTAGGGTTTATCCCTAAAGTTCTCCCAAAAGTTACACACTTAATGAATGAAAATTGGAAAAGTATATATAGATTTTATACTTTGACGGCGTCAGGTTATAGGTCCTGACGCCGTCAACTCGCCGTGTCTAGGGTTTTCGGATCACCTAGATCTACTTCTGACGCTGTCACTCTTTAAACCTTCTGGGCCGTCTCTCTTTAGCTTAACACTTGACGGCCTACATTTCTTAACACATGACGCCGTCAGGTGTAAATGTGATAATTCCTTCCTTGGTCGTCTAGTAGAGTCCGAATCCACCTCTTCATCTTAAGGTGACGGCGTCAACATCCAAAGCCTGACGCCGTCAGGTAGGAATTCTAGCTTGATTTGAGACTTTGTCGTTTTCTTCACTTTTATGCTCCAAAAATGTCCAAAATGCAATGTTTTTGAGAATTCCTCCTGAAAGTACCTAAAATGACAAAAGGAACGATTTAAGGCAATATTTGATCATAATATAACGATTTAGGGATTAAATGACCCCCTAAAAGCGTAACACTTTTCGCCTCATCAAATACCCTTACACTTGAGATTTGCTTGTCCTCAAGCAAATGCACTTTTATTCCAATCAAAATATGAACTAGGGGTCATTTAACACTAATATAAAAGTAATTACAACAAATAGTTTTTCCACCCTAGTCATAACAAGCACGGAAATCATACACTAGCACCTCACAAATAGTGTTTGGATACTCTCATCTCTCGGGTGTTATAAACCTATATAACTAAATGGAAACGGAAAAATATCACTCACTACCTGTCATAGCAAATAGATTACCATAGGCTTGGGAAAGGATCAAAAACCTCCTCCACTAGGCGTAAGTACCTAAGATAAACTATCAAAGAGGGCTTTTCAAGGGTTGTAACGTTAGGTGTAGGGATATGATAAACACGGTTTGTTGGAATAAAGGATATTTTTATTGGTAGTGAGTTATTTATCTTGATCAAATACATGCACAATGTGGCGTTGCTAAGCCAAGACTCGACTCAACTTAAGCTAAAAAGAAATTAAAAACATAAATAAACATAAAATGAAACGGGATGGTAGTCCGTATGTTTTTCTACTTTTCTTTTTCCAATTTTTTTTCGTTTTAATTTTTTTTATATTTTATTTATTTATTATTTATTTATTTTTTTTGCATACACTCTTGCCCTACCATCCAAAATAATACATCATAGGGGCATCGGTTCTCCCCTTACACTTGAACTTTTACATACTTTACAAATAACTATTCTAATGACTCGAATTAAGATAATCGAAAAACTTGGAGTACTTTCAAACATTAACGTACATATGAGGGTAATAATTGACGTCTTCTCCATTCTTCATTACACTAGTACTTTACCCATGAATCCCAATCGTCCCAAAACAATATGTACAAGATATGATTCGACTTAGCAACCATGTAATCAATAAGACAATTAACAAAGGGTTAAAACAAATGTTGTCACAATAATGCACTAAAGATGAGTGCATACAAGGTAGGCTAAGGCGATTTGGGTGTACATTTGGAGTGGATTGTAAACAAATTCTTCCTTTAAGTAAAATGCTTAAACTTAGAAGCAAAAAGATAGGCTCTGAGGGGTGTACTAGGGGTATCGTGTACTAAAAATGAGTATATCGCTAAGGTGTGAGAGAATTACTTGACCAATGAAGTCAATGTAATTACAATAATACAGGTGTAAAACAAGGGGTTATCCTAATGCCTCTTATCATGTAGTAAATTTAACTACACGAATGTAGTCTCACTTGTGGACTTGGGATGGTCACTAACGCAAGTTCTAGAATCTATAAACTACCGGTACACTCATAAGCACCAACAATGAATGCTTTTTCTTAAAGATCTAAAGATGAACCTCACATATTTGGGGTGGAAATTTTTGAGTGGTATGGTTTTTGTGCTAGTTATACAATTCCCTATCCGTGAGACGCTTATTAAGACTAAAGTTTCACTCCTATATGTTGTAAAAATTTTTAAATTTGGTGCTAAAATTGCCCTAACAAATATTTCTCTCGGTTTTATTACACATCTACCATTAAACAAACAAAAATCAAGCGTAATAGCATTTTCTAAGGTGTCTTCATTTACCCTCCCCTTACACTTAAACTGAACATTGTCCCCAATGTTCACATAAAAGATGTAAAAGTAAAGAAAATGAAAGAATGAAACAAATACTCCTCTGATTCGTTTGATGTGGATCGTGTGGTAACATGGTTAGATCTTCTTCCAAGATGATGTGATATCTTCAAGATTAAAGCGACGCCAAAAACTTGATGTCATGAACTAAATGCCATGTTCATCTTCTTGTCCAATGTAACTTGTTAAACCTGAGAAAACAATCTAAACTATTCTAATGACTCGAATTAAGATAATCGAAAAACTTGGAGTACTTTCAAACATTAACATACGTATGGGGGTAATAATTGACGTCTTCTCCATTCTTCATTACACTAGTACTTTGCCCATGAATCCCAATCGTCCCAAAACAATATGTACAAGATATGATTCAACTTAGCAACCATGTAATCAATAAGACAATTAACAAAGGGTTAAAACAAATGTTGTCACAATAATGCACTAAAGATGAGTGCATACAAGGTAGGCTAAGGCGATTTGGGTGTACATTTGGAGTGGATTGTAAACAAATTCTTCCTTTAAGTAAAATGCTTAAAGTTAGAAGCGAAAAGATAGGCTCTGAGGGGTGTAATAGGGGTATCGTGTGCTAAAAATGAGTACATCGCTAAGGTGTGAGAGAATTACTTGACCAATGAAGTCAATGTAATTACAATAATACAGGTGTAAAACAAGGGGTTATCCTAATGCCTATTATCATGTAGTAAATTTAACTACACGAATGTAGTCTCACTTGTGGACTTGGGATTGTCACTAACGCAAGTTCTAGAATCTATAAACTACCGGTACACTCATAAGCACCAACAATGAATGCTTTTTCTTAAAGATCTAAAGACGAACCTCACATATTTGGGGTGGAAATTTTTGAGTGGTATGGTTTTTGTGCTAGTCATACAATTCTCTATCCGTGAGACACTTATTAAGACTAAAGTTTCACTCCTATATGTTGTAAAATTTTTTAAATTTGGTGCTAAAATTGCCCTAACAAATATTTCTCTCGGTTTTATTACACATCTACCATTAAACAAACAAAAATCAAGCGTAATAGCATTTTCTAAGGTGTCTTCATTTACCCTCCCCTTACACTTAAACCGAACATTGTCCCCAATGTTCACATAAAAGATGTAAAAGTAAAGAAAATGAAAGAATGAAACAAATACTCCCCTGATTCGTTTGATGTGGATCGTGTGGTAACATGGTTAGATCTTCTTCCAAGATGATGTGATATCTTCAAGATTAAAGCGACGCCAAAAACTTGATGTCATGAACTAAATGCCATGTTCATCTTCTTGTCCAATGTAACTTGTTAAACCTGAGAAAACAATCTAGGCAAACCTTGCGTAAAATCGGCAGTAAAATCTGTATAAGGATATAATGCTTGTGGAATGAAAGTTTGCAGATTCCTGGAATTAGAGATGCAGTAAATTTTGTAATCCCGGCAGAAAAACTAAATTTTAAAAACTTTTCTGGAAATAGTACCTAACGCCGTCAGGTTGTGAATCTGACGCCGTCAGAACTGAGCTGACAGAATTTTTATGTTTAGTTTCTGGAAAATTTCTGGAAAAAAATATCTTAATTCCTGGAATCCTGCAAAATTTCATTATGACTCGATACAAGCATTTGACTCAAACAAATACTAATATGTATGTTCATTTTATATTGCTACGATTCATGTTCAATTCGTTCTTTTAAACAAATTTAGATTTCCCTTACACTTATCTTTTGCAAAATACCTTTATATGTAGTTAAGACGAAGTTAAAAACAAGATAAAGCATTTTCACAATGTAATTTGAAACATGAATTGTTAGCAATAAAAATAAAACATACATATGGAAACAAATAAAATCAAATAAATAAACAAACAAAACATATAAAGCTTGGGTTGCCTCCCAAGAAGCGCTTTTCTTTATTAACGAGTCTTGTAGCTAGACTCAAAGTCACTCCTATTACGTGACTCCATCGCGTGATATGACGTACCCCTGATAAATATAATCCTTGCTACCATGGGGGTGATGTTTCAACCGTTCTACATTCGTAGTCACCTCTCCTCCTCTTTTGCTGCTCAAGGTTACCACCCCATTCCGTCCTAGGCTTTTGATTGTGAATGGTCCATACCACCAGGGAATTGGATCGTCAGGAGGTACTTTTATTTCTGAATGTCGTAGGAGCACTAAGTCTCCTTCTGTAAACTTTACAGGGTTCTCGTCCTGCTCATCACCCTCCTTAGAGTCCTTGTCTCCACCCTTACGTTCTCTAGACTCGGCTTCTTTGTAATTCTTAATCCTTGTCTCCCATGCAAGGATTTTCTCTCGAACACGACCACGAGGTGCACGAGGGTCGAATTCCATCTTCTTTTGTAGAATGATTTCCCTCAAATAACGTGGGATCGTCGGGAAGCTTATCACTTTCTTCCCCTTTTTAATCCGGATAGTGCTACTTTCATAATCGATTTGTGCCTTAGCTGTAGCGAGAAAGGGTGCCCCAAGAATGATTGGCATGTTCACATCATTTCTTTCAACGATTATGAAGTCGACTGGATACATGAATCCAACAACGTTGACTAACACATCTTTTGCTACTCCTAACGGGTATTCATAAGAGTGTTTTGCAAAAGAGAGCTTGTTGTGGATGATGGATGGTGGTTTTTCGGTTAACTGAACATAAATAGATAAGGGCATCAAACTTACGTCGGAACCTTGGTCAGCCACTGCATCCAGATACTTGAGTTTTCCTATACCGCATGGTACTTCGAAGACCCCATAGAATTCTTGCTTCGCGACTATCTTCTGTTTCATGAGGCTCTCGTACAATTTTCCCCCGGGTAGCATGTCAGATTCATCATCCGGTGTCGTCTTTTTGGGCTTCTTTTTTGGCAGATGAATACGTCGATAATTTTCTTACCAAATCGTTTATAGTTTCCGTGTTTATTTCGTGCCTCAAGTTGTACCTTACTTGTTGTGATTTTGGTGGTTCTTCCATTGGGTGCTCATTAGAAGGCGCCTCCTCTCCCCTGCCTGAATTGCACGTGATAGCCCTAGTGTTTCCATCCCCAGGTGGGGTGGGATCGATTTTGCTAGCCTCTTTGATTATCAACCTTCTCTTTCCTTCATCGTTGCCCTCATGGACGATGGAGATGGCGTTAAAAAATTTGGTGTTGGGATCATCAATGTCTCTTCGCACCAACACTTTCTCGGGGGCTATTATTCTCGTGTATTCCTTCAGCAAGTTCATCATTTCTGCCATCTTTTCTGGCATTTCCTCCTTCTGTCGGTAAACGGTTTCTTCGAATCTGGCCAATCGTTCGGAGTGTGTTGACATATACTCACTCATTCGAGCTTCGAATGCTGGACTAAGTACCCGAGGAGGTGATTTAGGTCGAGAATGCTTATGGAAGGACTCAACGTTTTCCCTAAGGGGTAATTCAGACCACGGTGTCGACTTTGTGCCTGAGATGGAGTTGACTGTTGCTCGTTGTGGACTTAGGCATCTCTTTTTCCTTTCGAGTAGATCGTCGACCCTTTTCTCAAGTTCACCAAGGCCTTCTTCAGAAAGTTGCGTGGCCTCAGCCGATTTTACAATACGAGTAGTCTCCCACACTTCATTATTATAGAGTGCAAGCTCATCGATGATCTCCCATGATTCCTCGGCGTTTCTGTAACGTAACCTTCCCCCGGCGGCTTGATCAATGAGACGCTTAGTGTGGTAATCAACATGGTCATAGAAGATTTGGATTTGGAGCCAGAGATTTATGCCATGGTGAGGGACTCTTTGAAGTAGGTCTTTGAATCGGGTCCATGCCTCGTATAGGGTTTCGCCTTGAAGTTGTTCGAACATCAAGATGTCCTTCCTCAACTTGGTAGTTTTCCTTGGTGGGAAAAATTGAGCAAGGAAACGAGTGGTGAGATTATCCCAAGAGGTGATGGATCCTGCGGGTAGACGTTCTAGCCACTGACAAGCTTGGTCTCGCAGAGAGAATTGGAAGAGACGTAATCGGGTCGTCTCTCGAGTTTCAACATCAAGGTCTATGGAGTCAACGAATTTAAAGAAATCCTTGAGATGTTGATTTGGATCTTCGGAACGAAGTCCATGGAATGCACATCCGCTTTGCACCAACCGGATGGTGTCGGATCGCAAGGGAGACACATTGGCTCCTTGGGCGAGCTCAATGGTGTTTCGATAGCCTTGGTGGCTAGGACGGGAGTATTCTCCTAAAGTGCGGGCTCTAGGAGGTTGGTTGGGTTGTGGTATGTTTTGTTGTGATGGGTTGTTGGGATCAAGGATATTACCACCTTCCATGATGTCGGATGCTAATTGTTATGAACAAAGAAACGAAGAAAAAGATAGACTAAAGAAAACCTAGAAAAATAAAATAAAGATCTCACTAGAAAGGAATCTAGAGAGTAGACCTAAGTAAAAATAAAATTTTCAACCTAAGCAATAACTATTCCCCGGCAGCGGCGCCAAAAACTTGATGCGTGGGTTTCGCAACCTTCGTAGTAGGTTTTACCTCTCAAGGGATCTTGAGAAGCTTGCAATCCCCACCAGGCAGTGTACCTGACCGATGTAGTATAGTGAAGTGGCAAGTACCGGGGGATTGATCGTTCTATCGGGGAATAGTGTCGTTAGGATTGAAAACTACTCTAATTTAGGTCTAAGGGTTGAGGGATGATTCTTTTTGTATTTTTTTTATATTTTATGAAAGCAAGTAAAATCTTGGGTATTTGGAAGAGTGGGCGGAATTAGTTGCTAGTCAACTAACCCAAATAACTACAATTACAAATAAAATAAAATAACAAGGAAAATTAAATGGTTGTGAAACTTATATGGAGAAAAGTGTGTTTACTTAGATTTCACTACTCCCTAGCTATCTTTTACTGGTTAATTGGTTTGTTACAATTGTGTGGATGACGGGTTGTATTCCTTTAAACCATTCGTAGGGCCGTGTACGATCTTACCTAACTCTATAAGCTCCTACTTCACTCCTATGTCGAGCCGACTAATAGCTCCTAACATGGGATCACTAGAATTCACTTATGCATTAAATACAACCATATAATCGTAGTACACATCCGATTCATGTTTCTTAAGACGTTCAAGCAAGTTACCGTATAGGAGGTTAGCCAGTTTTCTTAAGCCTAACATCGACATCACCCACCCACAACAATCAATAACAAACCAACAACAAATAATCAATAGCTAGGTTTCATTAGATCGAAGCAAACACAAGAGAAACCTAGCCTAGCATGTTAAAGTAAAGACAAGCATAAGATATAATCAAGCAACACATAGACATATTGATTGATTTGAAAGGAAACTTATCTTTAATTAAGCATGAGTGAATCAAGGGTGGAAAACCCTTGAAAATACTGTAAAACACGACCTAGGGTTTATCCCTAAAGTTCTCCCAAAAGTTACACACTTAATGAATGAAAATTGGAAAAGTATATATAGATTTTACACTTTGACGGCGTCAGGTTATAGGTCCTGACGCTGTCAACTCGCCGTGTCTAGGGTTTTCGGATCACCTAGATCTACTTCTGACGCCGTCACTCTTTAAACATTCTGGGCCGTCTCTCTTTAGCTTAACACCTGACGGCCTACATTTCTTAACACCTGACGCCGTCAGGTGTAAATTTGATAATTCTTTCCTTGGTCGTCTAGTAGAGTCCGAATCCACCTCTTCATCTTAAGGTGACGGCGTCAGCATCCAAATCCTGACGTCGTCAGGTAGGAATTCCAGCTTGATTTGAGACTTTGTCGTTTTCTTCACTTTTATGCTCCAAAAACGTCTAAAATGTAATGTTTTTGAGAATTCCTCCTGAAAGTACCTAAAATGACAAAAGGAACGATTTAAGGCAATATTTGATCATAATATAACATTTAGGGATTAAATGACCCCCTAAAAGCGTAACACTTTTCGCCTCATCAAATACCCTTACACTTGAGATTTGCTTGTCCTCAAGAAAATGCACTTTTATTCCAATCAAAATATGAACTAGGGGTCATTTAACACTAATATAAAAGTAATTACAACAAATAGTTTTTCCACCCTAGTCATAACAAGCACGAAAATCATACACTAGCACCTCACAAATAGTGTTTGGATACTCTCATCTATCGGGTGTTATAAACCTATATATTTGATTACTTTGTCGTTTTCTTCACTTTTAACTCCAAAAACGTCCAAAATGCTTCATTTTCCAGAATTCTTGTCCAAAGTACCTAATATGACATGATTGGCTCTGAAACAGTCAACAAAAGTCAACCAAAGAATTAGTCAACTAAAGTCAAACTATAAAAGAGTCAATGCAATAGCCAAAGGAGTATAGAAATTCCTCGGGTCGTTTAAATCCCGATGAGGAGTGAATTGTATCGAAAACG
>LBNU01030836.1:14657-25020 GCA_014162995.1 Artemisia annua | reverse complement strand
GAGTACGTCGATTCCGTTCGTTGTTTTTGTGATTTGAAGATCCTTCCTCCCCGGAAGTTACTTATTTTCGTTATATTATAAAAATACAAAAATAGAATAAACAAAAACACTTTTCCTAAATTGTTTTCATAAAATCCAAAAATAAAATAAACATCCTCACTTTCTTTGAAAGTGTTGTAAACCGTGCCCAATAAACAACAAAACAAATCGTAAAATTAGTAGTTACTTGGATTACATTGAGATTACAACCGAATAAACGAGGAATACGGAAGTCTTGACATTAAATTGCAGACTGAAGAGGACGGGTTTTTAAGCATCTACGGAGCACCTTTGTCCTCCCGCCTCGCCGCGCGTAATTTCAAGGAAAACGGTTACGGTTAACGTAACGGTTACCAAAAATATAATAAAAGTAGTTTTTCTTGTTGTTTTCTTTGTCTTAATACTTAAAAAACCCAAAAATAATTTTAACCTCTAAGTTGATTTTTATTTTGTTTTTGCTTTTCTTTAACGTTTACGAAAACCCAAAAAGAATCTCCGTTATCCTCTCAGTTGCTTAATTCTATCCTCTTAATCCTCTGTACGTTTATTTCTGATGGACTCGTCTTGTATTATTTGTGGACAACCTCTCTTCGGACAACCATGTATGTATTGTACGTGCGAACGGTGTGGTAGTGATCTTCAAAACGGATGTTGTAGGTTTTGTAATTCTTACACGTATGTTCAAAAATCATTCAACAATCCTTCGAACTTTCCCGATTACCCACCACAACCACCGCCGTCTTCATTCACTTGCTATAATTGTGGAAATCCATCCGAAGAAGGTTTACCATGTGGACGGTGTTTTTGTAACCAATGTGGATTTACTAATTGTATGTGCTACGCTCCGAGAGTTGAAACTTCATACGTTTACAATCCTAATTTGAGCTTTTTCAATAATCCACCAAACGATTTTATCCCGTACGAGCAAAGTCCGTCTTATCAAAACTTTAATGTTGAATCGTTTCACAATACACCGATTACCACAATATGGTTGTGAGTATTGTGGATGTCCGCACTTTAGCACCGATTGTCAAACAAGTAATCCATTTCCTTGTGACAATAATTATCACGGCCCACCCCCACATAATCCCGACAAGTTTCAAGTTCCGGATGAACTTATTGATGAAATGAAATCCGTTATCGAAATGGTACAAGAGTGGGTGGCTAATCATGATACTCATACTCCCGAGCCTCGTGAGAAGTCTATTGCAGAGTTACTTGCTGAAGAGAGAGCGTCTAATCCTTATAAATCTTTTATTCACTATGATCCCGGCGACGATGATGAGAAAATTACGATCATTCTTAATCCTCACAAAGCTTCCGTTGTTTCTCCCGTAGAACCCAAGGATTCTCTAAAAATGGGGGACGAGCCTCTAAACACTATTCCGGCAATGGAATCGGACGAATTCAATAAGTCTAGTGTTGAGAACCTCATTCCAATCCCAAGTGAGTCCGGGGAAATTTCTAACGGTGATTCTGAACTTGTTAAAAAGGATCATTTTGATATATCTGAAAATATTTCCGATTCTGCCCATCCTTCTTTCACACCGGTTGAGAGAAGTGATGTCTTTTTAGATGAGATTGAGGCTTGTCTTGCTAATAATCATTCCGATTCGAAGATGGTTGAAGATACTAATTTTAATCCGGAGGAAGATATTCGTTTCCTTGAAGAATTATTGAATGAAGAACCATTATCTTCCCTCCCTCCGAAGAGCAATAAAGAAATTATTTAGTCCGTTAATGATCATGATGAGATGTTTTCCGATTCTGACGACGATTGTACTTCTTTATCTTGTGGAGAAATCGGTTACATTGAGGACTTACCTTCTGAGCTCGTCAGCTCAGAGGAAGAAGAGATTGATCCTGCACTTCGTGAACGACTATCAAATGTTTATTCCCTCATTTCTAAAATCGAAGCATTAAATGATCAACCAAATTCTTCTCCTATCCCCGTTAAGGATAGTGACTATAATCTTACTGAGTATGAGTTATTCCGTTTTGATATCGATCATATTGGAGAAAAGAGTAGTGGCAGTACCACTTTTTCTCCTGATCTTTCTCTTCCTGAATATGAATCGTTTATTTTTGAGGAGTTTGCCGGTGAACTCACTCACATCAATCCTCTTCCACCAAGAATCGAAGAAGTTTTTGAGCTAAATGATCTTTCATCCATCAATGAATCATCTTCCCCTAATTTTACCGTGGTTGATACTTCTATGTCATCCCTCTCTGAGGATAAAATTTTCAAACCCGGTATATTACCTTATAAGGACTCTGAAGGGCTCCAGCCCGACATCCTTCCTTTTTACAATGCTTATTATGGAGAATTTTTAGAGACAAGATTAAAGGATGGATTTTTTTATCTATGATGTTAAGAATAAGGAGAAAGTTGAGCTTACTTTGGAGGAACTCTATGATCTTGACCTCGCAATCGTCATTATGATATTTCTTCCTTATCTTACATATTCTACTGCTTCTCCCATCCGTCACTCCCCTGGGAGTGAGGATGTTGTCTTTGACCCCGGCATCTCCGCCTTTCATGCCGTGAGTCACTTGCTCCCCCAAGGATAACTAAATTCGAGGCAAGTCTAAGCTATACGACTCGATAATAAACAAGCGCTTCGTGGGAGGCACCCCATGCTTATCCTTTTTATCTTTTTCCTTTCATTTTCTTTTACCAATAAATAACCATGAGGAGGGTTCCCTCTTCCATCTTCTCGTGTTTCTTTTGTGCTTGTGTTTTTGTCCAGATAGCCGATAAATGAAGACTCTCGTGCTCGTCGTGCTTGTCCTTTCTCCACTCGAGTCTCATTTTTCGATGCTTCTCTCATATCCTAATCATTTCGTTTAACGTTTATCTATCTGGCATACCTAATAAACGGCCTTAGATTTACGTAGATTACCCTGACCNGTCTGGTATGTGCTTAACACATACCTTTTCTTGACCAATATTAAGACAAAAAACCAAAGACCCGACCATTAAATGCCAAAATATATGTTTGTGTTTTTGTACATGGAGGTAAGGCAAATATGGAAAACGACAAAAACCAAGCAAAATCACCAAAAAAACGAGCACGAGATATGGATAATGTATGTCAAAGGACGGACCCGGGAATGCTAAAAAATCAATAGAAGTCTAAAGTCAAATAAAGTCTTAAAGTTTGAAGAAAATGCAAGACAAGAACCTTGAAAGACATGAAAATTACAAGAATGACCCTTGGTAAAATGGCAGTTATGGTCCTCATAATTTTCAGATTGTTTAAATTTTGGTCTTGGAGTATTCCTACAACTAAAAATCCTTATTAACCTTAACCCTTTAGTCTATTACAGAATAAAACCCAGAAACCATCCCAAACCACTTAACCCAAAATAGATAAACATAAACCTACAAACCCATTTATTACTAAGACCCCTAACACCCTGGCCCAAAATAATCCCAAAGCCCACTACCTAAATTAATATAACCCGGCCCCAACTCACCTAAATAAAAATTCCGCCTCTTTTAACCCCATTGTTCTTCCTTCCCCTCCATTTTTCACCCCCTAACCCGATCCCCTTGTTACCCTTTATCCACACAAAGCACCATCGTACGTCACCTGGAACCTTTCTGCCAGGTTGTCAGAAAATCACACACGTGGACCAATTTCGAGCATATTATTGGGCAAGACCCCCTGGAAGAATTGAAGGGATAACGATTGAAAAAGAACTTTCTAGTGGGAGTTCAATCCCAAGGGACGAGATGAGGATCTTGAAGCTTCTGGAAACATTTCCACCGGCCTTTCACAGGCTATAAGAAAGGGTCCCCTGCTCACTTTGTAATTGTGTAGGATTTTAGAATTAAGTTAGGTTGAAATTTTCATGTAATACTGTTCTGATGTAATCTGTTTTTCGCTTTAAAAAAATTTGTCTTTTTGTTCCCGTTAATTCTCTTGTTACTCATTTGCTTTTCCAGTTACAATTTCTTTTTAAAAGATCTTATTACTATCTAATAATAGCCTCATTTAAGGTAAAAGCCCTTTTCCTTTAAGCTTAATTTTAAAGTATTAGCATCCTTTACAGTTTTTCATATATACAAATAAAAAAAATTCATTATTTTTAAAGGTACATAAGCTTCCTATAAGCTCCTACTCCCTTCTGATAAGCCACTTAAGTTGTTCTATAGCTGGTGGTTATATCTCAGTATTCCATAGCCTTTGTCATTTGCATGCTCATAACCTCAAGTAAGTTTTCTTTCCCCTTGTTGCATTTTACTCTGTTCTTAGTTTAAATCCTGTTTTGGTAGCTTAGAATTACTCAGTATAGCTTATTATTAGTGGTGTATGTGCTTATGTTTAGTGATTACATGTTCTAGTTTAACTTTGTGATCCTACTGCCTAGTTTCTAGCTGAACTTGCATACTGTGTTCTTGTTAATTTTAGTTCACTTTCTCTGCTCAATTAGTCCCTAAATCAGTTAAGTACAATAGCTTGATCATTAGTTTAGGCAATTTTAGCTTAAAACCTTAAGTTATAGTATAATAGTATAGTTAAAGGGGTGTTTGGTTTAGGCAGTAAAACTGAGTTCTAGTAGTTTTCAGGTGATAAACTTAGTACAATTAGCTCACATTAGGTTTATTTAGAATAGATAAGTCATTAAACATATAGGTTTATCAGCAATAAGTCAAAATTAGATTTCAATGTAATTTCCATACTCATTTGTTAGTATCTGCTACTGCCATCTGAGAATTAGGTAGATAATCTGTTAACTTAGCTTAATTAGACTTCAAATCAGTTTAATATTACCTATTGAATCAGATTAGATCAGTAGAATTTAGCCTAAGTCAACATTAGGTTGCAAGAGAAACGTCTATCTTAGGTAGAAATTGGTTTCACAGGTCATGTTCTTGGGTAGATTTAGGTGATCAAGATTTGTTTATTAGGCTTGATATTGATTTTGAGGATAGTTCACCTAGCATAAATCATCTAGGATCAGTAGCAAACAAATCCAACAACATATACTAGGTTAAGCTTAAGCTTCAAATCTGTCCCATTTTCCTGTTCATTAGCAAATTAGTGGTTTTAGGCAGCTGAACTAGGGCCATTTTAGGGTTCAATTGGGTCTTAAAAATTAGGGCTTTTGTGTTTTTCAGGGTATCTGGTAGGTCAACTAGGTTTTGCCCCCATTAGGTTTTACAAAACAGCTTATTAGGTGCTTATTCATAAGCCATAAAGTAGGTACCTAGGCTGTCAATTAGGGTAAGTTGCATTAAGTGCTTATTGACTTATTATCTGTGTTTTTCTTGTTTATTTGTGCTTAAATAAGTAAGTTTAAGGTGCTGTAAAAACTTGGAACTCTAAAGTGCTTATTTGATTAAAAAGAGCTTATTACCTAAGTGCTTATTGTGTCCAAAAGTGCTTATTAGGGTTCAAAATTAAGAAATTTTATTTTTCTTAGGTTTTTTTTTATTATTTTAGATTTCCCTGAAAAATTTAATAATTTTCCAAGTTCATTTAGTATTTATAATAATTAAAAATAGTTTTAAAGTATTTTTAAATCCTTTTTAATTAATAATAATTCATAAAAAATCAAAAAAATATTTTTCTGTTTTAATATTATTATTAGGTTATTTTAGAATTTTAAAAATTAAATTTTTATTTTTCTAGCGTTATTTTATATTAAATAGTATTTTAGTTTAATTTAAGTAATTAAAAATAGTTTTTAATTAATAATAATTAAATAAAAAGCCAAAAATATATTTTTCTTTTTCCCAAAATTTTCTTTTGTCTTTTAGAACGTAGGAAAATCATTTTTACACCCGTAGGAATAGTAATACTTACAATTCACTTTTTATTTTGCACGTTAACGTTTATTTTACGTTTTAATTACGTGTTAGGATTACGTGCTTTCTTATTTGTGCATTTTTATTTTATCGTAATGTAATTTAGCTTAAGGCTCCCCTTTAATCCCTCACATTCACTTTACGACTCACGATCACAATCCAACGAGCTCCATTTAAGCCTTCGTTGGGAAAACGACCCGGGGATACATATTTACCCGTGCTATCCTCGGAAGATATACATACTACTATATATATATTGTGTTGTGTATCAATCAAATTTTGGCGCCGCTGCCGGGGAAGGCTTGAAAGAGTACATCGATTCCGTTCATTGTTTTTGTGATTTGAAGATCCTTCCTCCCCGGAAGTTACTTATTTTCGTTATATTATAAAAATACAAAAATAGAATAAACAAAAACACTTTTCCTAAATTTTTTTCATAAAATCCAAAAATAAAATAAACATCCTCACTTTCTTTNTAATAATTCATAAAAAATCAAAAAAATATTTTTCTGTTTTAATATTATTATTAGGTTATTTTAGAATTTTAAAAATTAAATTTTTATTTTTCTAGCGTTATTTTATATTAAATAGTATTTTAGTTTAATTTAAGTAATTAAAAATAGTTTTTAATTAATAATAATTAAATAAAAAGCCAAAAATATATTTTTCTTTTTCCCAAAATTTTCTTTTGTCTTTTAGAACGTAGGAAAATCATTTTTACACCCGTAGGAATAGTAATACTTACAATTCACTTTTTATTTTGCACGTTAACGTTTATTTTACGTTTTAATTACGTGTTAGGATTACGTGCTTTCTTATTTGTGCATTTTTATTTTATCGTAATGTAATTTAGCTTAAGGCTCCCCTTTAATCCCTCACATTCACTTTACGACTCACGATCACAATCCAACGAGCTCCATTTAAGCCTTCGTTGGGAAAACGACCCGGGGATACATATTTACCCGTGCTATCCTCGGAAGATATACATACTACTATATATATATTGTGTTGTGTATCAATCAAATTTTGGCGCCGCTGCCGGGGAAGGCTTGAAAGAGTACATCGATTCCGTTCATTGTTTTTGTGATTTGAAGATCCTTCCTCCCCGGAAGTTACTTATTTTCGTTATATTATAAAAATACAAAAATAGAATAAACAAAAACACTTTTCCTAAATTTTTTTCATAAAATCCAAAAATAAAATAAACATCCTCACTTTCTTTCAAAGTGTTGTAAATCGTGCCCAATAAACAACAAAACAAATCGTAAAATTAGTCGTTACTTGGATTACTTTGAGATTACAACCGAATAAACGAGGAATACGGAAGTCTTGACATTAAATTGCAGACTGAAGAAGACAGGTTTTTAAGCATCTACGGAGCACCTTTGTCCTCCCGCCTCGCCGCGCGTAATTTTAAGGAAAACGGTTACGGTTAACGTAACGGTTACCAAAAATATAATAAAAGTAGTTTTTCTTGTTGTTTTCTTTGTCTTAATACTTAAAAAACCCAAAAATAATTTTAACCTCTAAGTTGATTTTGATTTTGTTTTCGCTTTTCTTTAACGTTTACGAAAACCTAAAAAGAATCTTCGTTATCCTCTCAGTTGTTTAATTCTATCTTCTTAATCCTCTGTACGTTTAATTCTGATGGACTCGTCTTGTATTAGTTGTGGACAACCTCTCTTCGGACAACCATGTATGTATTGTACGTGCGAACGGTGTGGTAGTGATCTTCAAAACGGATGTTGTAGGTTTTGTAATTCTTACACGTATGTTCAAAAATCATTCAACAATCCTTCGAACTTTCCTGATTACCCACCACAACCACCGCCGTCTTCGTTCACTTGCTATAATTGTGGAAATCCATCCGAAGAAGGTTTACCATGTGGACGGTGTTTTTGTAACCAATGTGGATTTACTAATTGTATGTGCTACGCTCCGAGAGTTGAAACTTCATACGTTTACAATCCTAATCCGAGCTTTTTCAATAATCCACCAAACGATTTTATCCCGTACGAGCAAAATCCGTCTTATCAAAACTTTAATGATGAATCGTTTCACAATACACCGATTCCACAACCACAATATGGTTGTGAGTATTGTGGAGGTCCGCACTTTAGCACTGATTGTCAAACAAGTAATCCGTTTCCTTGTGACAATAATTATCACGGCCAACCCCCACAAAATCCCGACAAGTTTCAAGTTCCGGATGAACTTATTGATGAAATGAAATCCGTTATCGAAATGGTACAAGAGTGGGTGGCTAATCATGATACTCATACTCCCGAGCCTCGTGAGAAGTCTATTGCAGAGTTACTTGCTGAAGAGAGAGCGTCTAATCCTTATAAATCTTTTATTCACTATGATTCCGGCGACGATGATGAGAAAATTACGATCATTCTTAATCCTCACAAAGCTTCCGTTGTTTCTCCCGTAGAACCCAAGGATTCTCTAAAAATGGGGGACGAGCCTCTAAACACTATTCCGGCAACGGAATCGGACGAATTCAATAAGTCTAGTGTTGAGAACCTCATCCCAATCCCAAGTGAGTCCGGGGAAATTTCTAACGGTGATTCTGAACTTGTTAAAAAGGATCATTTTGATATATCTGAAGATATTTCCGATTCTTCCCATCCTTCTTTCACACCGGTTGAGAGAAGTGATGTCTTTTTAGATGAGATTGAGGCTTGTCTTGCTAATAATCATTCCGATTCGAAGATGGTTGAAGATACTAATTTTAATCCGGAGGAAGATATTCGTTTCCTTGAAGAATTATTGAATGAAGAACCATTATCTTCCCTCCCTCCGAAGAGCAATAAAGAAATTATTGAGTCCGTTAATGATCATGATGAGATGTTTTCCGATTCTGACGACGATTGTACTTCTTTATCTTGTGGAGAAATCGATTACATTGAGGACTTACCTTCTGAGCTCGTCAGCTCAGAGGAAGAAGAGATTAATCCTGCACTTCATGAACGACTATCAAATGTTTATTCCCTCATTTCTAAAATCGAAGCATTAAATGATCAACCAAATTCTTCTCCTATCCCCGTTAAGGATAGTGACTATAATCTTACTGAGTATGAGGTATTCCGTTTTGATATCGATCATATTGGAGAAAAGAGTAGTGGCAGTACCACTTTTTCTCCTGATCTTTCTCTTCCTGAATATGAATCGTTTATTTTTGAGGAGTTTGCCGGTGAACTCACTCACATCAATCCTCTTCCACCAAGAATCGAAGAAGTTTTTGAGCTAAATGATCTTTCATCCATCAATGAATCATCTTCCCCTAATTTTACCGTGGTTGATACTTCTATGTCATCCCTCTCTGAGGATAAAATTTTCAAACCCGGTATATTACCTTATAAGGACTCTGAAGGGCTCCAGCCCGACATCCTTCCTTTTTACAATGCTTATTATGGAGAATTTTTAGAGACAAGATTAAAGGATGGATTTTTTTATCTATGATGTTAAGAATAAGGAGAAAGTTGAGCTTACTTTGGAGGAACTCTATGATCTTGACCTCGCAATCGTCATTATGATATTTCTTCCTTATCTTACATATTCTACTGCTTCTCCCATCCGTCACTCCCCCGGGAGTGAGGATGTTGTCTTTGACCCCGGCATCTCCGCCTTTCATGCCATAAGTCACTTGCTCCCCCAAGGATAACTAAATTCAGGGCAAGTCTAAGCTATACGACTCGATAATAAACAAGCGCTTCGTGGGAGGCACCCCATGCTTATCCTTTTTATCTTTTTCCTTTTATTTTCTTTTACCAATAAATAACCATGAGGAGGGTTCCCTCTTCCATCTTCTCGTATTTGTTTTGTGCTTGTGTTTTATTTCTAGATAGCCCAATAAATTAAGACTCTCGTGCTCGTCGTGCTTGTCCTTTCTCCACTCGAGTCTCAATTTTCGATGCTTCTCTCATATCCTAATCGTTTCGTTTAACGTTTATCTATTTGGCATACCTAATAAACGGCCTTAGATTTACGTAGGTTACCCTGACCTTCGAAACATTTAGGACAATGTTTCACTTTAGTCTGGGGGGTGAAT
Source organism: Artemisia annua (assembly GCA_014162995.1). Classification (NCBI taxonomy): domain Eukaryota; kingdom Viridiplantae; phylum Streptophyta; class Magnoliopsida; order Asterales; family Asteraceae; genus Artemisia; species Artemisia annua. The sequence goes on along the minus strand of LBNU01030836.1, from coordinate 15,106 downwards.
CTTTCGATTCGATTTTTTTTGCCTTGCATTTTGCCGAGTACTCACGCAACCGTTTTTCCGAAAAATTTTAAAAATTTTAACGAAAAAAGCATAAAAAATGAGAAAATTTTAAAAAATTACAAAAATATAATAAGTTTTGACACAATATTGACTTTTCCGCTGGTGAGAGTAGGAATAAAATTTTGACTTGATCGGGTGTGTTGAGCCCTAGCTTGTTCCCTTAACCAATTATAATCATAATACTTGATTATAGGCTAAGCATCCGCGGATCTCATTATTTGAGATTTTAAATTTGCGGAGAACGAGAAATGATAGAGTTTACTTAGAAGTTAGATGCTAAATGTGGAGTAGTTGGTTCTCTTTAGAGCTCATCGAAGCTACTTGTGGCCTTTCACTCCCATCAGCTTGTTTCACCCCTTATAATAGAAATCTAGGTTTAATTAAAGGTG
>LBNU01030835.1:0-17447 GCA_014162995.1 Artemisia annua | reverse complement strand
ATAGTTCTATGAACTATGGATGGTAAGAAAACCATCCTATAAGTACTTACGAATGTGGGGGGTGTCTATCTGTACTGACATCCAAGATTCAAAATATTGGATCTAAAACTGTGGATTGCATATTTTGTGATATGCTCATTACAGTAGTGCTTATCATTTATTTGGATATGATTCAGAAAATATGAATATATACAAGGATATGATAATGGAATCAGGGAAAGCTTTCATTGTTTGAAATTGTGTTTGCTTTTATCCGGAGAAAATGGACGTTCATCTAGACTAGATGATACAGTTGTCCATGATGAGAGGCAACTAAATGATGATGTCCTTCATGACGACAGACATCAAGATGATAAGGTTGTTCTGATAAGAGACAACAAGAGATTGATTATGATCTCCATGATGTGAGACAAGATCAACCTAGAAGAATAAGTTGAAATAAAAAGAAGCAAACGGGCAAGAAACGGGAAATCGTTTGGACCTAGTTTTGTTTCTTTTATGGTTGAAAATAAACCTACTTCTTACGAAGAAACGGTAACTTCCTCAGGATGGCCTCAATGGAAAGAAGCCATCATATGTGAAATAGATTCTATTTTACAAAAAGGATACATTAGCTCGTGGTTTTACCTCTTGGTGGTAAACCACTAGGCTACAAATGGTTTATAACTAACAACCATAAAGGGAATCGGTTGAACCATTGGTAAGGTATCAAGCAATATAGGTAATTAAAGAGTTTGGACGAAAGAAGGTCTTGCTAACTTTAATACATATTCGTGGGTTACTCGAATAACCTATATTCGGGATGCTACTTGCTATTGTCTTTTTAAGAAATTTGGAAGTTTACCAAAATGTATGTGAGAATGGCATTTCTAAACAGGGATTTAAAAGAAGAAATTTACATGAACCAACCTGAGGGTTTCATGGCTCCTAGACAAGAGAGCAAAGTTTGTAGGCTTGTTAAGTCACTATACGGCTTAGGAAAAGCTCCCAAACAATGACATCTATATTTTCTACCACGTCATGTTTCAGAACGTGGATACAAAATAAATGGATGTATGTGAAAGAAACAAAATATTTCACTTGTATATATGTAATCGTGTGTTTATACATGGATGGTATACTTATCACTCGAAGTGATAACAAGATGAACAAATCCACTAATGAAATGTTGGAGTCAAGATTTGACATGAACTACATTGGTTGTTCGATATGGTTCTTGGAACTAAGATCATATGATTTGTTTTGAAGTCAAAAACACTAAAAGGACAATATTCTTGAGAGGTTCAATGTGGGGGATTCCGGCCTAGCTAGAACTCCAATGACATCTTTTTAAATCTATTTATAATAGAGGTAGAGGTGTTGCCCATTTTGAATACTCAAAGAATATTGGGCGTCTTATGTGTCTAATGACGTGTGTGAACCTGATTTATCAGTTATAATCAGGTTAAGTAAATATACCAGTAATCAAGTGATGACCACTTGAATAGTATTACACGAGTACTATGATACTTATGATATTGCATTTTGGAAGAAATCCAACTGCTATCTAATGATAGAGTAATGCAAATAAGGATTCTTAGATAAAGAATATAGATCCACTAGAGCGGATGTATTGACTCTACGTGGGAAGCTGTGTCTTAGAAATCTTAAAAGGATTTCAAACAGACTTTTATAGCTAAATCTATGATGAAATTTAAATTTATCATTTGAGATAAATTTATAGAATATGCGGGATATCTACGTTAATTCGTAGAGGACATACCAAGATGGCGTAAACCGGTAACGACCATCTATATAAAGTGTGATAGTCAATTGGAAATTGACAGAGCTCATATCACAATGTAAAACGGTAAGTCGAGACATATCCATCATAGACACTGATTGGTTCGACAACTACTCTCAACTAGAGTTATCATGATTGATTACGTAAATTCAATGGATAACATCGCGGATCCGCTTACGAAAGGCTTAAGCAGAGAGTTAGTTAGTAAGTCGTCTAAAGGAATGAGACTAAAGCCCTTAAATGAATGAGTTTATATGAAGGAAAACCTAACCCAGTTGACTGGAGATCCCAAGATCTGGGTTCAATAGGACAACCTAATCATATAAATGTGGGGGAAGTCACGTCACTATGGGGGAGTTACTTAACACTGTAACTTCCTAGTCCATTCCTATAATAAATGTGACTTGTTGAGAGGTTAAACATATGGCTTTTATGATTCAAGATGAAATCATAAGCATAATGATTCAAGATGAAATCACAAGCATATGTTTTTAATGATTCAAGATGAAATCACCTATGTGAGAGAGAAGTGGGGTCGCTTCGAAGGGAATTGTGGGGGGCGCAAATCCTAAGAGCTCTTGCAGAACCAGGCAAATGTTCAGGACCATAATGGACATGACTATGAGGACTTAACAATGTTAGGGAGAGTCTTGTGTGAGTGTGTATTGTCGTCTACGTAAACAGATGTTGAGTTCAAGGACATCGCGTCTACTCAGATCTAGGAGACTAAGTGCATCTCACAAGGGAAGGTTCAAAGGGTCAAACCTACCTATCCTTTGCAAGATTCAACTATTGGAATTTCATCGTAATTTTTGTATTACGACCGATCTCCATTCATGTGGGGGATTGTTGGAAAATGGGTTGGCAAAAATGACTTTTGACCAACTTTGGACACAATTATTTATATGTATGTGTCATATATATAAGTAATAGTTTGTAGGTTCGCGTTCTCCTCGAAGAGAGCTTCGCAATGAGCCTTTAGGTGTCCAAAATAGAGTTGATGTGAATGAGATATCGGGTCTCAAAGTTAGTCATTCGGTACCATGACTAAAGTGGAATAATAGTTTACTTTCTATCCCACATCGGTAGGAGAAGTAAACTAGGGTGGAGTCTATTGTGTATATATAGACGCCCTAATTCCATAAGTTTTTACACATCAAATCAATAGATATTATTGATTTCCAACATAAGGAATATGCATCTCTTATGATGAAATTCCTGGCAGTTTAGTTAAGTCCGACAGTACAACTTACTGTTTTGGCTGTTGTACCCTGGGAAACAGACGGCGAATCTGTTTTAAGGGAAGCGTGTCAAACACGTGCCTCGGCTCTTTAGTGCTTCGTTGTTGATCTATTTTGGTGATCAAGTAAGTCTTTTGACTATTTTATTATTTTATTTAATTATCGTTTATCTGCCTACATTCTGTTAGTATTTAATTTTCTGTTATTTATTTATTGTTAATTTTAATTTAGATTTTATTAATAAAAGTGTAACCGTTTCCCTACAGTGTTCTCGTGTTGCAAGGTGACAAGTCAAAGCCACGTTAATGTTTCATGTGTAATCCATCTAAGATATGTGTTAAGTACATCTTGTTAACTTGGACAATTAGCCAAATAGAGCATTTTTAATGGTTGCTAATTGCTATATGTATTTAATAATCATTGAATTTTGTTGGTTGGTAAAGATTATACCTAATCATGTAACGTAATGACCTTTGATAATTGTGTCACATTAGTTTCGTATATTTTAAGATGGTTCCAAAGGTAGTAGTAAGCTAATCATGTGTTATTCCTATTAACTACATTAACAACTATGATGTTTAATTATTGTATTATAGTTAATTAGTCTTGTGTACTTATCAAACATAAAAATACATCCTTTGATTTCACTAAAATACCTTTGGCTAGTGCTGATTTGTCATGGAAAAATCATAATATGGGATATTTTTTAAAAGGCAAGTTTATTACTAGATACAAATATATACAAAACACACTAAAAAAAGCAAAAACAAAATACCAAATCCCTAACACTAAACTCACAAAACACCTAACAACCCTAATCCTCAAAACTAAACAAAAATTATTTTACTTTTGTTGAGGAAAAAAACTAAACAAAAATTCAACACCAACAAAAAAGTCCCCACCAATCACTCCATATGTATTTTGCAGATAAAAGAAGCATTAACTCATGATCTCATAAAATCTTCCCTTCTTTAGCTTACCTTCGTCATATACTCATATACATTCAAAACTTTTTAGTTGGATCTTCTTAAACAACTTATCACAATTTAATGTGTTTTTACCGAACACTTTATTATTCCTATTCTTCCACAATAAATAACAACAACAACAAAAAGTTTAAAGTTATCTATTAGTTTAACTAATTTATTTAGAGCATCTCCAATCTATTGAGCATTTGAAAGTGTAATATATTGCTACATCATCATTGAACTCTTGCATATAAAATCTTCACAAGCGATTGAACTTGGTAGCATACTTAATTCTCATATGGAATACAATTAAATAATTGTAAGATATGGGCTAGTGAACCAGCCACATTCTTCGAAGATTGAGGAACAAGATGAGATCCATATACCATCATATAATAGGTGTTTGTTCAGAGACCCGCTCCATTTATACGAACTAACGAGTGACACTTCTGCAATGGATTACACACATAAAAGAGAATTATTATACCTTGTCAACTAGATCCCTCGTGGATGCCCTTAAGATCATGAATGGAACTTTTGTATAGTACAAGGATGATATATACCTTGATAGATGATTTTAAGAAAATAATACGGTACTACTTTAGATTAAATATGACATTGTATAATCAATATAAGTTTTTTTATCTTGTGTCCTAGGGGTACATGATAAGAAACCAAAAATGACATAAAAAGAACTAAAAAAACTTACACACACACACACAAAAAAAAACCTTTTTTTTTCCGCTAGTCATTTGTCCTTTTTTTGTAAATTTTCAAGTGAACAAATTGTACTATTCATCTACAGTAGGCATTTGTCTTTGTCAACCCCTCAATTATAATTATGCTACAACTTTTCAAAAAAAAATAATAATAACAATAACAATAACAATAAAATAAAAAATAATTCTGCTACAAAAATACAGATTATTATCTAAGCCATTAAACTTTTATATTTTAACACCTCAACGTTTAAATAACATCACTTGAGGTTTAAATAAAATTTAGTTAAAAAGAAAAAGGTTTAAATAACACAAAATAGCCCTTAAACATATTATGTTTTTTATTTTAGCACCCACGATATTAAGAAACACCTTTTTAAATTCACTAAAAATACAAATGAGTCCCTAAACCCACTATTTTTTTATATTTGAACACTTTTTTTAGTTTATAATATAACAAATTAGCCACTAAAACAGTTGAATTTTATAATTTTACTTCTTTATATTATGAAATTAATTCATTTTCTTTTATCGTTGTTGACCCTTTTTTGTTGCGAAAATATATTGTTATGAAAACTTTATTTTCTACAGTATTTTCTAGTAAAAAAATAACGTTTTTCATCCGCTGCAACGAGCGGGCTTAAATCTCTCGTTCTATAGGAATACCAAATGACCCTAAGCATGTGGCTAAGCCGATTTGCTAGATACATGCCATGGTTGATATACCTTCTTAGGCTGCTTACGGTAAGGGATTTGGAATCGATTGATCAATCGATCTATGTCAATAGGCCTTACTGTGGCACAAAATCAACCCCTCCTTTTTTTTGATGAGGGTCGCCTATGCGATCGATAATCGTTTGGTTTTGTGTGTGTATCTATTAAATATAAAAGGTATTTTTGTGGGGTATGTTTTTTGTAGTGTAGATCGCTTTACTGGGGCACTAAATCGCCTGAAAGTCGTTGGAGAGAGAAAGCTGACATGACAGAGAAAATGAAAAGGAATGACCTCTTTAGTGTGTCTAGCATTATAAAACTATTATTTGGAGATAATAAATAGACAAAAATAATTGAAGCAAATAATTTAAGTCGACTGTTTGGGATCCAATGTTGGAAGATGTGTTTCTTTGACCTTTTCCCCATAGGTCATAATCACCAAATTTTAGTTTTTTTCAAACATTAAAAACCCCAAGAATAAGAAAATTAAATGAAAATTAACTAATTAAAAGTATCATAAAAGAGAATGAAAGTTAAATATTGCCAAAAATTAAGAGTCCATTAAGTTGGAGAAAAAGATATTGTGATGTTCATTGTACCATGATACAAGTTTGTTGGATCAAAAGTGTAGATTGGCAGAGACACCTCAACCCTGTGTACCATAATGGTACCCATCAACCCTACCCAGCAAATGACCATGATACAAGTTTTATTAACATACATTCATGATCTTCCACATTAATGCACAAGAACAACAACACTATTTACACCCAAAATGATCATCTACAAGACTTTACTCCAATATGAGTCGATATCACGTAGACATACGTTTGGAACCTTTCTTTTGAGGTAGCTTAAATGGTCCCCAACTTTTTCTACGTTTTGAGGTTTCAGTAAACAAACCCGACGCCAATGCTTGTTTAAGCCATAGCTCGAATTCCTCCTCTTCATCAGCCATTTTGGCGTCCAAATCCCAAGGATATCTGCTTGAGTTTGATCTCTCGGGTTTTTCCAATCCTACCATGTTTACATGAAATGTTGGACGATGCGTATTTGGCCTACAACCCATTCCCTGTACCATATACAAAGCATATGTAATAGTGTTAGATAATGGTACATATGCAGTTTCTTGGAACTAGGAGCCCACTCATTGAACAAATTAAACAGACCATCAAAACGCACAAGCATACATAACGCTCTATAAAGTATAAACCAATGTCATTGATACTCTTGTTGATATATTGCCTTATTTGCAGTTGGCTGACATCCACTTAATAATTATTTTTATTGCTCAAGATAGCTTCAAATGGCCAATATTTGCAGATCCATGATGTCCGCTTGTGCCTCCATGGCATGGACGATTGGACATTCAACATATATTTACAAGAAGTGAAATTACTATACTGGCTTTTTTGAGCAAGACACATTACAAAATGTACCCTTTTTTTTCATGGTTATCCCAGAAGAACCATACATTTTGCAAAAGTACACATTTCGTGAAAAACTTTGTTTATTAAAGTTTTGTTAATATCTGGTTATTTCTGGACAAACTTGAAATAGTGGTACATTGTAATTGGTCTCACTAAAAAAGCTGTGATCCCTTACAAGTAACAGTCCTAGTTGTGATCCCTCACAAAAAAGTTGTGGTACATTGTAATGGAAGTTGAGAAATAGACCAAAAGTAGTTCATTACTTTTTAGCGGTAATAATTTAGCTTATTGACACTAATAAGCATCTAACCATACAAGCTGGTTGCATTAGCAATCGTGGTATAAACTTTTTTGTGGCATAACTTTATATTGACACTTTAGTGCGCCAATTACTATTAAGATGAACCAAAGATACTTTGATCACTAAACGCCACAATTCCAGTCTCTTCCGTTCATTATATTTCTAAATATGTACTTAGTGTATATTTTTACATTGAATCAAAAAAGTTCTCATATGATTATTGTTACCTGGCTTTTTGGATTTTGGGTCAGTATTAACAGCTTTCATGGGAAGTGCCCTGGTGGCAGTGAACAATTATACTAAAACTCTAAAAGTAACAGTTGTAAGAGTGAATACTACACATTATGCCACTAAACTTTGTATAGAGTGCATTGCAACACACGGCCTGCAGTTAGAAGAGTGTTTTAGCAGTAAATATGTTATACTGATACACTTATATGGCAATAATACTATTCTAGCTAATGTAGCAGTTATGCAAGCTACGTAGTTAATCAGAGAAATTATCCTAATCCATTTAGTTAAAGAAGTCTATATAAGTACGGTTTGGGTTAGTAGTTGATTATTGTTGATTGACTACTATATTAAGAAAATTATTAAACCTCATACAGCGAATTNTGTAGCAGTTATGCAAGCTACGTAGTTAATCAGAGAAATTATCCTAATCCATTTAGTTAAAGAAGTCTATATAAGTACGGTTTGGGTTAGTAGTTGATTATTGTTGATTGACTACTATATTAAGAAAATTATTAAACCTCATACAGCGAATTCGTGAATACCATTAAAGAAGTCTATATAAGTACGGCAGGGCTACCTCTTGCAAGGAGACCGCTTGTGTTGGTAATTCGTGAATACCATTATATACGAGAAAAAAATTTAGTACTTTAACCAACCTGGCAAATGGCCCATTCTGAAACATCAAAAATCTTGCTCTCGGCACAAACAAAAGCACGCGGTATTTCCACCTAAATTAAAAGATACCACGATCACCAAATTAGATATCTATTCAACAAGCAACAATATTTTTAAAATAAAAATACTATTTTTGAAACATCACAGACCTTATTGGGCCTATCAAAGCTTAAGGAGCCTCTGTATTCGACCCACCCGTCTCCATCCTTGGCTGGATGAAACTGACAGCAATCCTGCAACAAATATGTATGTCTCTTTTAACTGGTGCATAAAGAGAACTAAATTTATATCTATATCCTTTTTTTAAAGGCCCAACCTGACACCATCTTGCCTTCGACTTTATTCTGTTCGTACATGTCCATATATGTGAATGACCACATTTTGTGCATTGTATTCGCCTTGATTCGACAGAGCAGTAAGCAGGATCCTGAAGGTACGCCAGTATTAAACAACCCGACCAAAAGTATGGTACATATAATCATATACTCATATTATAACTAATTTGTTTATGTTGTTATACCTGATCAGAGGTACTCGGAGACTTATGAGACAAAGACTTCGATTCTTTCTTTCTCAGTTGCTCGTCATAGTCTCTTTTCTTTAAAGAATCAGAAAGAACCTAAAAATCATTATAGATAAAGTATCAGTTTCAGATATGAACAGATATGTACAAAAATAGCAGATATTGAAATGAAAATACAATACAGTTACCTCGTATGCACATTGAATTTTCTTAAAAGATTCACTTGCTAATGCACTTCCCATGTTCTTATCAGGATGTACAAGCATTGCCTGAGACAAAGACGTCAATTATAAATTTACATTGCTTTTTCAAGAGTACAATGAGATGGGCACGTGATTCGTAAAGCCAGAAAAGAAAAAGCCTACCTTTTTCCTATATTCTTTTTTTAACAACACAGCATCAATCTTCTTGTAACGAGATAAACCTAACGCGTCATAATGATCCACACATCCAAGAATCCTTTTCATCTCATTAACTGCATTCACATCATCTTTCACCACAGCAACAGTAGACGATTCCTTAAGTTTATTCAAAACAATTGTAGTAGAAGCAGGCCTACTTGATGATTCGCACCTATCCACCTTTTCAGCTTTGCCAGTTGGTGGTTGAACCTTCACTGTTTCATCAGTAGGCGGTTGCACTTTCTCTGAATCATCATTAGGCGGTTGCACCTTCTCTGAATCATCATTAGGCGGTGGCACCTTCTCTGTTTCATCATTAGGCGGTTGCACCTTCTCAGTTTCAGGTTCATCGGTAGGAACAAAAAAATCACTTTCCGGCCTGAACTTATCTTCAACAAATGAATCTGGAAAATTTTGTTCTTCAAGTTGTCTCTTTTCACTCAGATTGTCGCACCATTGAAGTATGTTGTTTAATGCATCGTTAGATATAAATGCGAGGTTAACTGATACTAAAATTCCTGACCATCCGACTTGAACTTTTACATAATGTAGAGCATATAAGGTTGCAACTAAAACGACCAACCTCGCGTGTTTCCTTGAAAATAAGTAACCTCCAATGATAAATAATGTGCCGGTGATCCAAAAGTTACCATACATCCAAAGGACTAAAATTGCAATTAAACCTACTATAAATATACCGGGAGTGTGGCCTAAGTAGTGGATAGCACATGCAGCAGCACCCTAAGAAAATCATGTGTAACTGTTAATGCCATGGAATTATTTCACATTTTTTCCATTAAATTTTAAAAGAAATACAATGTTCATAGAAGAGAATGATTTTCACTTGTAGAGAGCCATGTCAAGATAGATATGCACCATATGAAGATATCATATAGGTTCTAGTCACACACACATACACATCTCCTAATACTAGCTAGGTGGTGTTTGGCATTGTGTATTGAGAGTGATCCTATGATTGTTGTGTTTCCAATTTAGTGTCTGGTGTTTGGGTATAGCGAGACCAATCCTGATTACGGAATCATTTAGTGGTCATCTTACATGTCAATACTTAACTAATGAGAATTTGCCAAAAACTGAACAACTCCTTATCTTATTATCACATCATCCAAACACTATCAACCAGATTCTGATTATTCCAAATCACTTAATCAAAGGGGTTTTGGGGCACCAGTTAAAGATATGTAAAAGCTCATAAAAATGGAATCTTTATAACCTTAGGCCTAAGTTAAAAGAACAGTATAACACAACTTAACATCTACATCTGCAACTAGTCTAGGATACTAAAAACAAGAGTACCAGATGCCGTTACAGAATCTAGTAAAATACTAAAAGTGATTCAGCAATCAAAGGGATTTAAGGCCAACAATTAAAGATTCACAAAATCTAGTAAAAATGGTAACTTTATATCAATATCAACAACTAGTCTATCATATGCTGAAAAACAACATTATTAGACTTTAACACAGAATCTAGCAAAGTACTAAAATGTGATTCAACAATCAAAGGCATTTAAGACCAACAATTAAAGGTTCATATCATTTAGTCTTGATATACTAAAAACAACATTAATACAGATATTAACACAGAAGTACTAAAAAGTGATTCAACAATCAAAGTCATTTAAGACCAACAAAGATTCACAAAATCTTATATAAAAAAAATATATAAAAACTTACCATAGTTAAAAGAAGAGCAAGAAGGCAAGACATTGAAGTCAAACACAGAAAACAAGACCAAATAATAACAAGAAGTGCAGCAGTACCCAATCCAAACAAAGATCTAAACCCTCTAACCAAACAATCTTTCCATCTCATCATTAAAAAACACAACCTTGAACACCCATAACAAACACTAGGCCAATGTCTTGCTAATGAAACACCAACTGTTTCCTTAAAACAACCCATACATTTCACAGCTGCAACTGCATAGCAATGTGTTTCAGATAAGACCCATTTCAGGGTTTCCTTAGATAACATAATGTCTTCCATTACATTAGTAGTACATTTTTATAAAATAAAAAGATTTGGTTTTTATACATGGGTATGTCGGATCTTGATAGAATAAATAAAAATAAATAAAAGGGTATGTTTATTTTGATGAGATATCCGTGAAAAAGAAAGAAAAGTTTTCTTCTTTTTGTTTTTCAGGCAAAGCTCATGTGACAGGAAAGTAAAAAGGAAAGTGAAAAAGAATTCAGTCAGACAGGAGGACAGCAGTTGAGCTAAACATAAAATTGGACTACATTGAAAGTGGGTAGGGGTTGGAGAAGACTATTTCTTTGTTTGCAAAAATTTTGTTTTGCTTGTCGATAATGTTGATCAGTTCACACGTCTCGCGCAAAAATTAACTATCGGATAGGTAGAATGTAACGTTTAGATTGGTATTTGTTTAGGAAAGTAACGGCTCGCTTTGTAAAGTGAGTTAAAAGACATGTGCAAGCATAGTCGAGTCAAGATCTGATTATTTGGGTAGTTTTATGAGTCGAGATCAAGTGCATTGAAATATGCGAGTTTTGTTGACCTTCTTTATATGTATATCGAGCCAAGTTGAATCTAACTCGAGTCGAAGTAATCAAAGTTACTTATAATAATTTGGCTAATATAATATTTAACGTTTTAATACTGATAACTGGCGAGTTAAACGTGAATGTGTAAATAACTTTGAACTCGAACTTGACAATGGATATACTTTAGCATTAAACTTTTTACGGTGATTTTGTATTTGGACATAACTTGAAGATTAGATAACAATTGTTTTGGATTTTATTATACTTCTAAACAAAGTCAATTTGGGGTTTATTTTCATTTTTGCAAGTTTTAGTTAATTATAGGTTGTTCTCTTGAAGTCATTATGTGTTGACCTTCAGAAATTAATATTTATATCCTAACAACATTTTAGAAAAGTAATAGCTCGACACATTATTAATTTCAAGATTATATAATAAAACCCAAAAACAATAATCAATGTGTATTCCCCTTAAAAGTTGTTATTTTGACTCAGATATAGATGTTTGAATTTGATTTAATTGGCTTAATATAAAAAAATTTAAATTTTAAAAGTCATATAAAAATTGTTTATTTATGATTTAATACAGAAAATATAAAGTAATAAATATATATATATATATATATATATATATATATATATATATATATATATATATATATATATATATATATATATATATATATTGAAAATATAAAGTAATTAACTGTAAGTGTTTGCATTAAGTTATATATTATTTAAACACAATTTATACAAAACTTAAACAAAGAAACAACAGCGGTCGTAGTTTTAACAGGTATTATTGTTACTAAAGTTTATTTTTACGATTAGAAATACAAGTTTAATAAGCCTTTCATATTTATTTCGTAAGTGTTAAGCTATCTAAATGTCATGAAGACGTGAACCAAGATTTACTTTTATATTATATGATGTCATTGTAACTTTGATCGAAGCAACATCTCTATATATGTGTTCGAGTTGAAGTTATATAATATATGTTTTGCAACTTGTGGGAAACGAGTTAACTTGAAATTATTTATTACTTGTTGATACATGTATTACCACGTAAGACAATACTATCGTTTATAATAGACTACTTAAGTTGTATTTTTTGGTAGTTAATGTCCATGTTGGTACTTTTTAGCTTTAAACTATTGAATACAGTTGATATCGAAACATTCTCTACGAATTAATTAGTCGTCCCTAACTTGTTTTGAATTTTTCAAGGTGTTTATTTGTCAAAAATATATTTAAAAAAAATATATATAGAATTAACTTTTGCAAGATGTGATATCGTAGTAACTTGATTTTCAAGCTGTGTCAAGTTGTTAATATATATATTTTTACAGCTTGATGTTCAATAACCATTTTCTATTTTTACTTTGTCAAATTGGCCATATATATGTCTGTGTATCTATGTCAAAGGCTCAAAGCTATGGCAATTCTATTTTATCTTGTGAAAAGCTGAACTACAATAACATTGCGGTATACTCATTTCATTTCCAATATGTTCATGTCTCCGTTTCCATTTCCGAGCTCAAATTTTCTGAGAAGATAAAGTGTCAACCTTGCCATGACATTAGGCTCGCGACCAAGCTTCGGTGTGTTCCTTTTTTGGGACCGAGTTAACCATCGTTTAGTTTAGAGGCATGTATCGATTGTAGAAGTCATGTATCTCTTGCATTGGGGTGGTCCGGATATGGTTAAGATATGACTAATTTTGGGACCTTTGTTGATGTCGGGATGTCGTATCTACTTGACACATAGAACTCTCGTGATATGGTACGTCATGAAGATTGGTTTACAAAACTTAACTCTAAAAGTACCCACAATGCATCTATCCATCAAAGACTTTTCACTTTTGCACATATCTAATTATCAAAAGCATCCCATCAAAGACTTTTCACTTGGGCAATGGAGATGCTTTAGCGGCAAGCCTTTTGTGAAAAGTTTATAAAAGAAACTTTTTTTACAATATGCTTTTCAAAAAGCTTTTTAAAATGGTGAAAAGTGTTCAGTAATAGTATGTGCATCTCCGAGATGCTCTTAGTACGACTTTTAGTTTGGTTATGAATAAGCACTTATGCGATTAAAGTATGAAAATCCACTTGTATATATTTCTTCATAGTGATTCTATCCTTTGTTTACACATTGTTTACAACCAATATGCCTACTGTGTTGACAGGAAAAAACAGTTTTATATATATATATATATATATATATATATATATATATATATATATATATATATATATATATATATATTTTGTTATGTATTTTTAACTTTTACTATTTTTGACATGTAAACTTTAAATTTTCTATTCCGCATTTTTTTGGCAATTTTATCCACTTTATCAGGAAAAAAAAATAAAAAAAAGTTTTTAATTGTTTTGTACTTCGTACTTTTTGCTTTCACTACTTTTGACTTATCAAACTTTATATTTTTTGTCATTTTTTTTATTTCACAATTTTATAATAAAAATAAAATTCTAAAAATTGAAAAAGTAAAAAATAAATAGATGGAGAGTATTACTTGCACTTTAAGGGTAACAATAACAAAAGCCTTATGCAATTTTTTCTTTTTTGTCTCAAAACATTGTCTACCTTTATTTCTTTATTTCAATGTGTTTCAAATTAAGTGAGTAAAGATTGTTATTGTATCACAGAAATTTAAGAAAATCTTAATACAATTAAAAATACTTTATTTTTTCTTTTTCCTTTTTGGACTTCTAGATAAAAATAAAAAGAAATTATAAATTTAGAAAAAAGATTTTCCTAAACATAACATTACGAGCTTAAATTATCGAATTAGTGGAAATGTGGTTCTCCGGGTTCCATCTCTTTAGCTGACATTTTGCTAAACCGTATAGCTTTTCCGGGTCGAAGTCAATGGGCTTTTAGAGTTCTCTATTGGGCTTGCTATGTGCTTCTTTTGTCGATTTGGAGGTGGCGCAACAAACTTATTCATGCGAGCTCGGGAGAAGTGGATGGTGTAAAGCATGAAGATATATTTTCTTCAATTCAAAGATTGTCTCTCTTAGGCTACCCACAACAGTGACCTCCAACGACCTTCAATTTTTCTGCCACCTACATGCGACCTTTTAAGCACAATAAAGCGACCTACATTTTTTTTCAACTTTTTTTAACAACAAAATCAGATTATTTTATAACTTAGTATATAAAATTACCAAAGAGAGCACTGTTAAAAAATCTAAATATGGGTCTTTGCTTTAGGTTTTGAGCCGTTAGATGACGTCGGCACCTTCTCATTTCCGGTCAATCTCTACGATTATTATATGTGGTAGTAGAGGAAGAACATATCAACATTTATGAGTTGGTTTGTGCTATAAAAGTTTGCATCATTACCTGAGGTAAAAGAAGTTATTCAAAAGGTACTATTTTTTGTTTGTTTGTGGAGTGTATACTCGGTCGAGAGGACGACGGGTTTGTGAAATTGGGAGGCAACCGACCTTTAGCGACCGTCTACCTGCATTGGTGGCGACTTGGTCGATCGATCACTGTGTGTAGCCTTATGGATGGCAAATAGAAGTTGCAGGGATAATATGAATCTAAAAAATTAGATTCTAAACTCATGTGAGATTGTAGATATTTAGTCTTTGTTATTCTTTAGACTACCCTCGATAACAACCCTCATCAACTCATTTTTCCTTTCACATCATGTTTCTCTCTAGAAAGTGCGACTGCAGACGACTTTTTAGGCACCGTAAGGCGACCTACACTAAAAAAACATACTCTAAAAAAAATACATTTTAATTAAATTAAAATACACTAGAAAGTGCTTCTGACCGATTCTCCCATTGGTTGGCTCCTCAACCTACATGCTCCTCAACCCACTGCAACCCACAACAAGGACAACCCAATACAACCCTCACAACCCAAACGGTTGGGTGCCTTATTGCGCCTAGCATGTAGATCATGTTTTTTTTATGGTGATTATGGTCTTAGAGCTGGTTTATTTTTGTAGGCTTTTGACTTTTTGGTGTTCTTTATTGAAATTCTTTGCCTTCAAAAAAAAAACACAACACTGCTAGCTACGTTTAAAAAAGAAAAAGATTCGTGATAGCTGGTAAGTCATTTAAAAGTAGTTGAATTCAAAATATGGACAGTTATTATTGAATAAGGCTGAACAAACGACCCGAACGGACCGGACCGACCGACGGACCGACCGAGACCGGACCGACTACATTCGGTCCGGTCCTCGGTCTTGGCTTTTTGGCTAATTTAGTCCTCGGTCCGGTCCGGACCACAAACCGATTTATTTGGCCTTGTTGGATTGGACCGACCGAGACCGACCGGACCGGACCGACCACATTCGGTCCAGTCCTCGGTCTTGGCTTTTTGGTTAATTCGGTCATCAGTCTTGTCGGTCAGATCCGGTCCTGGACCGATGCTCAGCATTGAATGTGTATAGTTTAGTTAGTGCGTGTCTAAAATATATCCTTAGAAAAACTAATTAAAAACGAAACAGAAAAGAAGAAAAAAGGTGAAGATATAATAATGAGACTATGAGAGTACGGGGGAGGTGAAGATCACCAAGAATGAATCCGGTAGCAACTAAGGTCGCCGTCATCGGTGCCGGAAGTAAAAACATTTCCAATCTTCTACTTTTATATAATTCTTCTTGTTGTTGTTTTGATCTTTAACCAATCCAATTGTGAATATATAAAAACATATGCAGTTTCAGGAGCAGTGTGTGCATCTAATCTAGCCAAAAATGGAATTTCAGTCACCCTTTTCGACTCCGCTAGGGGCCCCGGTGGTCGTATGTCTCGTAGAAGGTTTATATAATTTCCTTATATTTGTTATTTCATAGATTATGTTCGAGCCATCACACGTACACTTGCCGCGCCTAGGATAGGGGTATGAACGCATGATCTGTCTACATTCTAACTCACCCGTACTCTTACAAATAATTACAGTGTCGTAGCTGTGCTAGCGGAGGCCCTGTGCAAAACAATTTACTATATGATAACTAAACATGGCGTTTAATTTAAAAATATATTGTAACGATTAGATATTTTGATGTTGAAAATGAATTTTGAGGCCACAACTATATAAACAAGTATATATTTTGAGGCCCCTAAAACATTCAGGCCCTGTGCCATAACACACCTCGCAGACCCTCGTATACGGCTATGCTAATAAAACATAACATACAACTAGTATTATACAACCGACTCTAATCGTGTACAATAAAGGGTTTAACTTACAAAATGCATGCTTATTCTACTGCCTTTTGATATCAATCAATCAAAAGGGTATTTCCCTATTTATTACTTCTTTAATAGTGTTTGGATTAGGACAAGAACCAACCAACAAGATGTGAATAAAGTTAAGCTAAGGTGTTTGGATTAGTTCATGGCTTGGGTTGAATAAGCTCATAAGTCTTTAACCGAGTGTTTGGATTAGTTTTTTACAATAATGCTGGTAAGCCAAGGTGTTTGGATTAGCTTATGGTGGAAAAATGACCAAACAAGACATTCCTGTATAAGCTTAGCTATGCTCTCCAAAATAAGCTACAAAAAAAGGTTGAGTTAGCTTATTTCTGTCAAATAAGCTAATAAGCTAAAAGAAACACCCTTTAAGCTAATTGTGAAGAGTTTTCGAAAATTAACTTAACCCTTTCAACCCTTTGTCTTCATCCAAGCCTCAAATTGTCCTTTGATTACACAATAATCTCCAATGAGAGGTAGAAGAATGACTTTTTTTGGTTTACAAAAGTCTTTGAATAGCTATTTGCCACTCAAGCAAAAGCTTTTTTCATCAAAGACTTGAGGATCCTCAAGTCTTTGAAGGAACCCTTTCTTTTGCCCCGCCATGCCACTAGATCCATAATGACCGGCGAGTCGGAACATGTATGTGAGGATCCTCAAGTCTTTGAAGGAATGACTTAAGCATCAACTCTCTCACG